>JASAMX010009344.1:0-61570 GCA_030248175.1 Microlaimidae sp. YZB2_3 | reverse complement strand
TACATACATAAATTTTAATTGTAGTTAAAAGTTGTAGTTAGATGAAAGAGTTGTAGTCGTAGTTTCTTTCTTGCAAAGGCAAGAAAGAAAGATGGTTTGGAAACGGTTTCACGCTAAACCCTGAGGATGAGACAAAGGCCATTTGTCAATTGTGTCTGCCCAAGTCCACAGAATACAAAAGAGGGAATGATCCAAAATCTTATAGTAACAGTCCATTATGGCGTCATCTTCAAGCCTCCTATCCCAGGGAATACAAGAGTCTACAAGAGTTGAAGAAATTGAAGGAAGAGGAAAAGAAAGTGAAAGCTACAGAGAAGGAAAGTCTGTACATTTTGGAAGATTTGGAGGAACCTGCAACTAAAAAGCAAATGAAAATATCTGATATCTTCCAGAGGCAGACTCCATTTCCAGAAAATGCTCCCATCCAGAAAGAATTTGAAGCCAAGGTTGAGATGTGGATTGCTGATTCAATGCAGCCATACAGTGTAGTGGATACAAATTCGTTTAAAGTAAGCGATGTCAAATTCAAGCACTGTAGCCATGTTGTTTATCAAATGTGTTGCAAAGCAGTATGTCAGAATGCATATCGAAATAAGCAAGAGATGTGTTGATGTTTAACAAATTCTTAAATGATAAGATCACATTTATGCTTAATAAGAAAAACGAAAACAAAAACTATGAGGGATACCGTAAAAAACCAAGATCAACATACATAAAAAAATTAGAGTGAAAATACCGTGAAACAGCCTACAAAAATTATAAATTAATAAATAAATGGTTCACATGATGTGCTAAAATTAACCAAAAATGATGTAATTTTAATTAAAAAATACGTTTAGCTCCTTTTAATCTCCTAGACGTATTTTTTAAAAAAACAAACTACTTGAAGGAGGCGAACAGCAGCTCGTCAGTAGGCGATTTGCGTCTTCAAGAAAACAAAACATGCTAAAACACGTGCATGCAAAATAACTAAAAACAAAAATTAAAATGAACAAACAAAAAAAAAAAGAATTTTTAAAAAAAAGCAGTAGAAAATTCGCGTTAATGATAAAAAAATAAAAAAAATTAAAAACCTCCTTCAAGAATTAAAAATAAATCACTTACATTACATCAATAAAAACAAATTAAAAGTTTTGGATGTAGAAACCGTTAATGAAACAGAAATACAAACAGATAAAAATTACCATAAATATATGGACTTAAGTTTAAAAAGAAAAAGACAAAAAAAAGACCTGTGATAAACTCTAAAACAGACCTGTATAACCCTAAAATTATTTTTAAAGAAAATCTATTTTTTAGAAAAAATTATTTGAAAAAAATGTTAAGCAACTATAAAAATGAAATTTTGTAGAGAATATAAGCAAGTCACTTAGCGTAAGCTAAGAAAAGAATGAAAACCTTTATAAGTTTAAGTATACAAATGTTAATAAGTTAAAATTATATGTATTTATGCTTTTTAAATTATTTAAAAAGATGTTGGTGCAAAAATTTTTTAAAAGTTTGATTATTATGAATTTCAAACTTGGCCATAAGAGGTTTATATCTTACAAAAAATCGTTTTAACTGTTCATAAAGTTCATTTTTGTTAAAGCCCAATTGTAAAAAATCCGAGTATAGTACAGAAATTTTATCATAAAAATATGTTTTATCTGAACAAATGCGAGAAATTCGAACAATTTGCGTAAAAAATACATTTAACCCTATGTTTACACTCACATTACTGGATTTACGAACGTAACGTATAACTTTAAAATTAAAATCGTCTGTTTTATTAAATACATTAATATTTAGTTTACCATCGTTATTTATTTGAATATTTAAATCCAAATAATTAACTACTTTGTTTGAAATACTTGTGTCAGTAAGTGGTAATTCCGTAGGATATATATCTTTACACATTGCATAAAAATTATTACAATTAAAACTGAGTAGATCGTCAATATATCTAAAAGTGTATTTGGACTTGAGTCGATTTCTAATATCAGATTTTAAATAGTTAAATTCTAAAAATGATAAAGTGAGATCTGCTATCTGCGGCGAACAGTTTGACCCCATCGGTATACCAGAACTTTGCCAGAATACCTCTTTAGCAAAAAGAACATATGAATTTGTAACCACAAATTTTATCATCTGTAAGATTTGTTCCTTAGTAAAAAATGAGTTTTCTTGCGTAGCAGGTATATCCGAATAATAACATTTGTAATAACTGACTGATGATATACTTTTTACCTGAATTACTAAATAAAAGGTTAATTAAACCTGAAAGATTGGCTAAAACTGTATCATGAGATAGGCTGGTATATAGTGTACTAAAATCGCCACTAAACATATTGTATATATTACTAATATTATTAGATTTATCCATAACTTCTAATGAATTATTAATTGACCAGTATGTGGAGCCTATTTTGTCTTTTAACGCATTACAGTAGTTATTAAAATGATTACGAAAAAATTTTAGAATTTTACTTAGCAAAATTGAAATAGTTTTTGTACTACATTTACTAGCTCCTGAAATATGTCGAAATTTAATTGGATTTTTATGAAACTTAGGTATGCTAAAAAGAAGAGGTAAACAAAGTTGATTATTACTAACAACAAAACCGATTTGGTTACTAAATTGTACATGCATTTTAATGATATTATCTAAACCTAAATTTGAATGGCAAAAAAGTATCTGTCAGCACCTTGCGCCTCTGTGGCAAGTGAGAGATCGTTTAAAGTGGATCAAACTGATTTCGTTTAAACTGATTTCAGAAGGTGACAGAGCATCCTTAAAACCAGAGAATGTGGAAAAGCTAGTATTTTTGAAATGCAACTTAAAATCTCTGAATCATTATGACCTAAATATCTGTTAGTTGTCTTCAAGACTGAATATGCTTTTATTGGCTTCTGATACATTTATTATTATTAGCTTTTTGTTGTTTCATTATTGCTATATTTTGTTTTGTTGGCATATTCTATTGTTTGCATTATTTTGCCTTGATTTTCAGTGAATTCTTAATCAGCTCTTTTGGTTAAAGCTTTGTTTATAAAGTTAAAACACCATCTTCAAAATGATATAACTTATATCTACATATATGTATCAAATATATACATATTAAATTATTACTATGATCCGGTCCGGTCCGGCTGGACCAAAAAATCCCGGTCCAGTCGGGCCCTAGTTATTATGGTTTAAAACTGTTTTGCTTCGGACACCGGACCTCACCTGAGGTCGCACCCCAGGTCGACCCCCGCCCCAGGAAGCTAAGGATTCAAAATGCGATTTACCCCGGGCAACCACCCCCTAGCTTCCCAAACCGTGTCACTTATGGTTAACCCCCCCAACCTTCCCCCACCCCGTGCCCATGTATGGTAAAAACCCCCTAGCTTGGTGACTGTGTTCATCTAATGGACACCCAGGAGCAGGGCGCACCACCTCTAAATTTTTTTGTGAGGGAGAAAAGGGGGGGGGGTTGGATGTTCCCAAAAACTAAAAAACACTAGAAATTGTGTTTGAGGAGATCTCCATTAAAATTCTCAGCCTAAGTAAATTATTTCCTGTGTTTACATGCTAAAGTCCTTCATTTTTGAATGGGTGATCAGTAGCACAAAAATGATTACATTTGTATATGAGAAAACAAATAAATAAAAAAATTGATATTCCAAAAACATTTTTTGTGTTAAAGGTGACCGTTGTTGAACCGTCCACTGAATCTACTAGCCACACCTTGAAAATTACCACAAAGCCGCAAACTGGAATCTCACCAGAAAATCTCCAATCTTTTGAAAAGGTAACGGGACTTTAGAGCCGGGGGGACTTTAGAGCCGGGGTTTAGGCTTCTCAGCTTTTGTTCAGCTTTAGGTTCAGGCTTAGGTTTTGCTCAGGGTTAGGTTCTGCTTAGGCTTAGGGGAGGATTTTGCTTAGGATTATACTTATAAAAAAATTTTCTAATGGTCTTTAAAAGCTATAATGTTGGGGCTATAACGTCCCTCGGCTCTAAAGTCCCCAAACCTTTGAAAATTACACAGCAACATGTAAAGCAAAATGCTGTTCGCCAGAGCCGGAAGTGACGCATTCTTCCGTTAGTTTTGTTTGCAGTGTCTCCTTGTTTGCCTTATTTTTCTCATGAACAGTATTATAGAAAACAAAGAACTGGTAAACACCCCAATTAATATAAATTTTGAGGTTAAAATGAATGTTTTAAACAATAAAAAGCTCAAAAATGCATTAAAAGGGTATAAAAAACTTTTTTAATCTATTTTTGCTTCTAATCAAAAAAGTTTCTTTAAAAATTTTTTATAATTGACAAACATTAGAGCGGTTCATTTCCCTTCTCCGAATTTAGATTAAATTAAGTATCCTTTGGGTCCACGTCAACTAAAAAAATTGTTCTTTAGCTTAGCGATAGGTGGGCAGTTTTCCAGATTTTATTACTTTTTTCCCGAATTCGGGGGTGTAGTATACCAAAAAATTTTGAAAGCGCTAACCTCAAATGTTCCAAGACCATCTAAATTTTAGTGGGGGTGCGTCGTGCGTGTCCGCGGTACCACTCAAATTTTAGGGGAGGGCGACGGGCTTTCGTCAATTATGAGACTTTTGTAAGGGATGGGATGCGCAGCTTCCCAGATTTTGTAGATGAAATATACTTGACTTGCAACATTTTTTAGCGTTTTTAGTATTGGAGATTTTTTGAGGGGTATCTCGAATACCCCCAACATCTCAACACTGTTAGTAGTTTATTTTTAAAGCGATAAATAAAAACAATATAATGAAAATAACTAACGAAATTTAGGTACGTGTTTTTTTAGAACTCTTCTGCTGCTAACGATCAACATCGCTCGCCTAATGTTCTAATACCTCCGAACTATTATGGGATAAATTCTGCTCAAAAACCGGATGCCGCTGCGGAAAGTAAGTTGAGTGACAGCCATTGATTTTCTTTTTAATGGAGTTGATTTTTTTTCGGTGGAAGGGCGCTTAGGTGGGCTCCACTCTTTCAATGATTTTCTTTTTAATCGAGATGGTTTTTATTTTGGTGGAAGGGTGCTTAGGCGGGCTCCACTCTTTCAAATAGCCTGAAAATTTTTGTTCACTCAGAAAACAAATGTTAGCAAGTCTCATTTTAGACAAAAACATAAATTTTTTATATTGGCCCCATGTAGACTTTTCAAATGACTTTCCCTACTAACAAACACAGAATTTTTTTAAAGCCCAACCAAATAACTGGGAAAACCTTTTCAGAAGATTTTTAATGTCCGATAAGAGAGAGGCTCAAACAAGACAGGGCAAGACAAATTGAGGTTGTATCCATAGGTGTGCAGGAGGGGGGGAAGGTTGGGGGTTATACACCCCCCCCCCCCCGAAAAAAAATCCCGACTATAGCCGACACGCCCCCTAAAATTTGGGGGTACCCCAAACCCCCCCCCCTAAAATTTGGGGGTCCCAGTACTAAAAACGATAAAAATGGGGTTTTTGAGGTATACCATAAAAAATTTGGGACACCCCCCCGGGAAAAAAATTTTGGGGGGTCGGGTATACCCCCCTCCCAAAATCCGGGAGGCTGGCCACCTATGTTGTATGCGTATCTCTACAGTTGCGAAGCAATTATTTTTGCCATTCTATAAACCATGGTAAAAATCATTTACAAATACGCAGATTGCTAGAATATGGTTTAAAGAGTTAAAATTAAATCTAATATGAACTGTTATTTAACAATTTCTTTAAAATAAGCAAAAATTTGGCTGATACTTTTTTTTGAAAAAGATACTTACATACATTAGATTTACATTTACATACCAGGGGAGGAGGCAATCTACGCATATAGTGCGAAATATGTGCCGGCCCAAAAGTTAGACGCATTATTTGAGGGGATAAATTTCATTCAATATTCACAATCTTATATTCAAACTGACCGCAAAAATCTTAAAAATTTTAATAAAATGTTCGTTTTAAAAAAAATGAAGATTTAACCCTTACTTACCTAAATGTTTACCAAGCGGTCGGTCGTTTTTTATGTATGTTAAAGAGTAATGCAGCCTGTTGCACTATTTGACTTTGGTAAAAACCTAATGCATCAAAATTATACACTAGGGTTTACTCTATATACATATAAAATTTCGACAAGATTCCTTTTTAAATAGATGAGCACTGCCTCGCTGAAATAACCCTTTTTGTCAACGCGTTAAAAACTTCAAATCAGAGTAGCGATACTTTGGAAGTGTAGTGCGATCACTAAATAATGTCAAACACACATGTTTTTTACACCAAATTCATTAGAAAAGAACGGGCTTAAACCATACATGGGCAAGTTGGTCCGGAGTGGGGGGGGGTTAAACCCCAAATTGGGGGGGGGGGGGGTTAAAATCCGAGAAACGCAAAATACCCATATCGTTTTTTTTCTGGAGTGCATTTTACCCATATCGTTTTTTGATTTTGAAGGAAAAATAGGTAAAAAACACTAATTTTAGGTCAAAAAGCCCTTTTTAATGCATTTTTGAGCTTTTTATTGCTTAAAACATTCATTTTGACCTCAAAACTTAAGTTTGGAGGCAGTTAGAAGTCATTTTAAAGACATTTTTTTTCTTCATTTTTCCAAAATTGGGGGGGGGGCTTAACCTTTTGTCCCCCCCCCACTTCTGAGTGGGGGGAGGGGGTTAAAATCCACTTGTCAGAATTTGGGGGGGGGGGTTAAATTCCCCCCCCCCCCCCCCGTGCCCATGTATGGCTTAAACCTTTCTTAGGGTTTCAACCCTGTGAGGCTGTTTTTGCTTTTAGGAGCGGTGCCCTAAAAAGGAAAAAATTACGTTCGATTTTTTAGCATTTTCAGGGCCTAAATAATAATATTTGTGAAAAAGCTTTTAAAAATATAATATTGGCTTGCAATTGCCTGATCAATTGCAAATGCACAGTAGATTTACCATATGAGGTCGTTTAACACTTTTACCAAAGAAAATTAGTTTTTTTGACATATACCATTTTTCGGAATTAGTGATAAATTTGTATACATAAAAAAATAGTCAGAACTCGCGCCCACGTAAAGATAGACACATACGAAGCACCAAATTGTAGATCTTGTAACGAGCTTTTGTTTAAGTACCCACACCGCTTCCAGTGCTCAATTTGAATTGAACTACATTTTTTTGAAAATTAAAGGTAATTATGCGTCCTTTTGCCCCACATATGTTGCTCTAAATTTACCTAATGAAAAAAGTTTTTCAAAAAATTTCGCCGGGCTCTTGCCACATATGTGTGCTAACTATTGAAAATAAACCCAGTTTCCAAACATTAAACCGTGAAATTGAACACAGCCCCCGCGTAAAGCCTACGTTTTTAACGTAAAAATGTTCATTTTCACGAAGGATTAAGCAACCTTTAAAATTAAGTTATATTGTAACTTTTATCTTTCAGAATTTACCCCGTTTGTCACAAACAAACCACATGGGTTAAGCTACATGGCCGCAAAGTTGACCCAACAATGACCATTCTCCGCAAAATGACGAAATACTAAAATACACTAAACGGTCTCAAATAAGGCCTCAGGAGTGAAGTTTTTTACCGATTTAGGTTATTTTTTCGCATATTAGTACTATAGCAGCAACAACAGTTGCTTCTTTAATGAATGCAGTAAATTAAATCACTTCTTAATAACACATGGAGTGCAATGAAAAGAAAAAAGTACATTTATATTGTTGCACGACTTTTCCCACAGCTACAGAAAACTTTACCAGCTAAAATTTGGACCTTTGGCACCTTGTCAATTTTTAAATTAAAAAAAAGTTTTCCAACATCGCTGGTTTTAAACTCGTGTGATTTCGTTTGTGAAAAGGGTAAAAATTTTGCCCTAATTTAAATAATATAACTTTTGATTTAGGTTAACTTGGATTTTTTGTTGTATTTTGTTTTGTATTTTGAAAAAAAAAAACAAGCTAGAAAACAATAGCTATGGAATTTTAATAGAATACAATGGTACAATATTAAAAGGGTGTAATGTTTATTGTTATACACTACAAGGTGTCAATTTTTTAAATTTGTACACCTTTTGGAAATGGGGTTCAAACCCTTTTAAAAGTTTAAAATTCAAATTTTGTTTCTATCAGTTAATTTTGTTCCTATGTTAAATTTTCATGTTCTTCCAGTTTAATTATATCCAGGTTTTATCATTATATTTCTTGTCTAAAATTTACATCGACCAGAAAGTCTATTGCAGGGTAAAAAAATATAATTGGTTACATTAAACTGCTAACAAGTTTAATCTTCGCCTTTGTCCACAAAACGGAGGAATTCAGTGACATTGTTTATCTTGTCAATGTGATGGTAGTCAATAGTCATGCTGGAATAAGGCAAATATTCCCCAGGTACCCTTTGTCCTTTTTGTTTGATATTTTCCTTATACAGGGTACAATGGAAAAGTCAGACACTATCGAATTTTTCCTTACACAGAAAGCGGTTACAGAAATGAATTTTTGAAAAAAATGAAATCCCTTTAAGATCATCGTCACAAACCTTCGACGGCTTAGGGGGGGATCCACACCGGGGTGTTTTGGTTTTTGACCTCTTGGGGGGGGGTCACACCCGGGGTTTTTTTTTCTCAAAAAAAACACCCCGGGGTGCTTGGGGTTAGGGAGTTCATGATCTCTAGGGGGGGGGGTTAGGGGGGGTGCTACCAAATTTTCAAAAAAAGCGTAAAAAACATCATCATAATTATGCAGGTACCTTTTTTGTTGTATTATTTGCGTAATTAGGTACCCTAATTATAATTAGGGTGGTGTAGCCAGGGTGGAGATGAAGTGGTAGGAGCAGGAGGGGGGGGCGTTAGCCAGTTCCAAATCCCTTTGGTAGGGGGGATTTGCCCGGTCTGGATATGGTTCATGGGGGGGAGGGGTTGAAAATGGGCCTTAGGAGGGGGGTCAGGGGTTCAAGGGGTGGGAGGGGGGGGCAGGGGTCAAAAATGGACCTTAGGGGGATAGGTCGGAGAGGCCATGAGGGAGTAGGCAACCCCGCCTCCGACCCCTTAGATGACCTATGTCTGGAAAAAAAAAAAAAAAAAAAAAAAAAAAAAAATTTTGGTCAAGTGGATGTTTTTTATGTCGAAAATTTTTTGAAGGGGGGGGGGGGGGGGGGAAAAAAAAAAAAAAAAAAAAAAAAAAAAAAAAAAAAAAAAAAAAAAAAGGTGAGCAAAGATAAATCGTAGACTGAAAACAAAATTTTTTTCCAAAAAAAAAAAAAAAGCATAAAAGCAACTAAAAGCTAAAGGGGGGGGGGCCCCGCGCCTTGAGGAGACCTATCCCCTAAGGTCCATTTTGACCCCTCCCCCTTCGACCCCTTGAAGATCCCTAGCCCCCCTCCTAAGGCCCATTTTGAGGACCCTCCCCCCATCAACCATATCCAGACCGGGCAAACTCCCCCTACCAAAGGGATTTGGAACTGGCTAAACCCCCCCCCCTACCACTTCATCTCCACCCTGGCTACACCCCCCTAATTATAATTAGGGCCTAATATACACAAAATAATACAACAAAAAGGTACCTGCATAATTATGATGATGTTTTTTATGCTTTTTTGAAAATTTGGTAGCACCCCCCTAACCCCCCCCTAGAGATCATGAACTCCCTAACCCCCAGCACCCCGGGGTGTTTTTTTCAGAAAAAACCCCCCCGGGTGTGGGGGCCCCCCTAGAGGTCAAAAACCAAAACACCCCGGGGTGTGGATCCCCCCCTAAGCCGTCGAAGGTCTGTGACCTATGACTGAAAGGGATTCATTTTTTTCAAAAATTCATTTCTGTAACCGCTTTCTGTGTAAGGAAAAATTCATAATAGCGTTTACTTTTCATTGTACCCTGTATAAGGAAAATATCAAACAAAAAGGACAAAGGGTACCTGGAATATTTGCCTTATTCCAGCATGACTATTGACTACCATCACATTGACAAGATAAACAATGTCACTGAATTCCTCCGTTTTGTGGACAAAGGCGAAGATTAAACTTGTTTAGCAGTTTAATGTAACCAATTTTATTTATTTAACCTGTAATAAACTTCCTGGTCAATGTAAATTTTAGATAAGTAATATAATGATAAAACCTGGATAAAATTAAACTGGAAGAACATGCAGATTTAACATAGGAACAATATTAACTGATAAAAACAAAATTTTGAATTTTAAACTTTAAAAGGGTTTAAATTTGAACCCTGTTTTCAAATGGGGTTCAAATTTAGAAAATTGACAGCCTTTATGTATTGTACCGTTTCTGTAACAATACGAATTGCACCCTTTTAATATTGTACCATTGCATTATATTAAAATTCCACATTTTCCAGCTTGTTTTTTTTTCAAAACACAAAACACAATACAACTAAAAATCTTTAACCTAACTCAAAAGTTATTATTTAAATTAGGGCAAAATTTTTACCCTTTTTACAAACTAAATCACATGAGTTTAAAACTAGCGATGTTGGGATTTTCAAAACTTTTTCAGATTGAAAATTGACAAGGTGCCAAAGGTCCAAATTTGAGCTACTAAAGTGTTCTGTATTTGTGGGAAAAGTCGTGCAACAATATAAATGTACTTTTTTCTTTTCATTGCACTCCATGTGTTATTAAGAAGTGATTTAATTTACTGCATTCATTAAAGAAGCAACTGTTGTTGCTGCTATAGTACTAATATGCGAAAAAATAACCTAAATCGGTAAAAAACTTCACTCCTGAGGCCTTATTTGAGACCGTTTAGTGTATTTTAGTATTTCGTCATTTTGCGGAGAATGGTCATTGTTGGGTCAACTTTGCGGCCATGTAGCTTAACCCATGTGGTTTGTTTGTGACAAACGGGGTAAATTCTGAAAGATAAAAGTTACAATATAACTTAATTTTAAAGGTTGCTTAATCCTTCGTGAAAATGAACATTTTTACGTTAAAAACGTAGGCTTTACGCGGGGGCTGTGTTCAATTTCACGGTTTAATGTTTGGAAACTGGGTTTATTTTCAATAGTTAGCACACATATGTGGCAAGAGCCCGGCGATCTTTTTTTTAAAAAACTTTTTTCATTAGGTATATTTTGAGCAACATATGTGGGGCAAAAGGACGCATAATTACCTTTAATTTTCAAAAAAATGTAGTTCAATTCAAATTGAGCACTGGAAGCGGTGTGGGTACTTAAACAAAAGCTCGTTACAAGATCTACAATTTGGTGCTTCGTATGTGTCTATCTTTACGTGGGCGCGAGTTCTGACTATTTTTTTATGTATACAAATTTATCACTAATTCCGAAAAATGGTATATGTCAAAAAAACTAATTTTCTTTGGTAAAAGTGTTAAACGACCTCATATGGTAAATCTACTGTGCATTTGCAATTGATCAGGCAATTGCAAGCCAATATTATATTTTTAAAAGCTTTTTCACAAATATTATTATTTAGGCCCTGAAAATGCTAAAAAATCGAACGTAATTTTGTCCTTTTTAGGGCACCGCTCCTAAAAGCAAAAACAGCCTCACAGGGTTGAAATGGTAATAAGGTTTAAGCCATACATGGGCACGGGGGGGGGGGGGGTCAAGAGGGGGGGGGTTAACCCCCCCCCCCAAATTCTGAGAAGTGGGGTTTAACCCCCCCCCCCCACTCAGAAGTGGGGGGGGGAGAAAAAGTTAACCCCCCCCCCCAATTTTATGGAAAAATGGAAAGAAAAGAAATGTCTTTAAAATGACTTCTAACTGCCTCCAGACTTAGGTTTTGAAGTCAAAATGAATGTTTTAAGCAATAAAAAGCTCAAAAATGCATTAAAAAGGGCTTTTTGACCTATAATTAATGTTTTTCACCTATTTTTCCTTCAAAATCGAAAAACAATATGGGTAAAATGCACTCCCAGAAAAAAAACGATATGGGTATTTTGCGTTTCTCGGATTTTAACCCCCCCCCCCCTAATTTGGGGTTTAACTCCCCCCCACTTTGGAACAACTTGCCCATGTATGGTTTAAGCACGTTCTTTTCTAATGAATTTGGTGTAAAAAACATGTGTGTTTGACATTGTTTAGTGATCGCACTACACTTCCAAAGTATCGCTACTCTGAATTAAAGTTTTGTAGCCCTTTGACAAAAAGGGTTATTTCAGCGAGGCAGTGCTCATCTATTTAAAAAGGAATATTGTCGAAATTTTATATGTATATAGAGTAAACCCTAATGTATAATTTTGATGCATTAGGTTTTTACCAAAGTCAAATAGTGCAACAGGCTGCATTACTCTTTAGCATACATAGAAAACGACCGACCGCTTGGTAAACATTTAGGTAAGTAAGAGTTAGATGTTCATTTTTTTTAAAACGAACATTTTTTTAAAATTTTTAAGATTTTTGCGGTCAGTTTGAATATAAGATTGTGAATATTGAATGAAGTTTTTCCCCTCAAATTAATGCCGTCTTAACTTTTGGGCCGGCACATATTATCGCACTATATGCGTAGATTGCCTCCTCCCCTGGTATGTAAATGTAAATCTAATGTATGTAAGTATCTTTTTCAAAAAAAAGTATCAGCCAAATTTTTGCTTATTTTAAAGAAATTGTTTAATAACAGTTCATATTTGATTTAATTTTAACTCTTTAAACCATATTCTAGCAATCTGCGTATTTGTAAATGATTTTTACCATCGTTTATAGAATGGCAAAAATAATTGCTTCGCAACTGTAGAGATACGCGTGGGGGTTCGTTGGTGGCCAGCCTCCCGGATTTTGGGAGGGGGGTATACCCGACCCCCCAAAATTTTTTTCCCGGGGGGGGTGTCCCAAATTTTTTATGGTATACCTCAAAAACCCCATTTTTATCGTTTTTAGTACTGGGACCCCCAAATTTTAGGGGGGGGGGTTTGGGGTACCCCCCAATTGTTGGGGGCGTGTCGGCTATAGTGGGGATTTTTTTCGGGGGGGGGGGGGGGTGTATAGCGCCCAACCTTCCCCCATCCTGCACACCTATGGATACAACCCTCAATTTGTCTTGCCCTGTCTTGTTTTGAGCCTCTCTCTTATCAGACATTGAAAATGCTTCTGAAAAGGTTTTCCCAGTTATTTGATTGGGCATTAAAAATTCTGTGTTTGTTAGTAGGGAAAGTCATTTGAAAAGTCTACATGGGGCCAATATAAAAAATTTATGTTTTTGTCTAAAATGAGACTTGCTAACATTTGTTTTCTGAGTGAACAAAAATTTTCAGGCTATTTGAAAGAGTGGAGCCCGCCTAAGCACCCTTCCACCAAAATAAAAACCATCTCGATTAAAAAGAAAATCATTGAAAGAGTGGAGCCCACCTAAGCGCCCTTCCACCGAAAAAAAATCAACTCCATTAAAAAGAAAATCAATGGCTGTCACTCAACTTACTTTCCGCAGCGGCATCCGGTTTTTGAGCAGAATTTATCCCATAATAGTTCGGAGGTATTAGAACATTAGGCGAGCGATGTTGATCGTTAGCAGCAGAAGAGTTCTAAAAAAACACGTACCTAAATTTCGTTAGTTATTTTCATTATATTGTTTTTATTTATCGCTTTAAAAATAAACTACTAACAGTGTTGAGATGTTGGGGGTATTCGAGATACCCCTCAAAAAATCTCCAATACTAAAAACGCTAAAAAATGTTGCAAGTCAAGTATATTTCATCTACAAAATCTGGGAAGCTGCGCATCCCATCCCTTACAAAAGTCTCATAATTGACGAAAGCCCGTCGCCCTCCCCTAAAATTTGAGTGGTACCGCGGACACGCACGACGCACCCCCACTAAAATTTAGATGGTCTTGGAACATTTGAGGTTAGCGCTTTCAAAATTTTTTGGTATACTACACCCCCGAATTCGGGAAAAAAGTAATAAAATCTGGAAAACTGCCCACCTATCGCTAAGCTAAAGAACAATTTTTTTAGTTGACGTGGACCCAAAGGATACTTAATTTAATCTAAATTCGGAGAAGGGAAATGAACCGCTCTAATGTTTGTCAATTATAAAAAATTTTTAAAGAAACTTTTTTGATTAGAAGCAAAAATAGATTAAAAAAGTTTTTTATACCCTTTTAATGCATTTTTGAGCTTTTTATTGTTTAAAACATTCATTTTAACCTCAAAATTTATATTAATTGGGTGTTTAAAAGTTCTTTGTTTTCTATAATACTGTTCATGAGAAAAATAAGGCAAACAAGGAGACACTGCAAACAAAACTAACGGAAGAATGCGTCACTTCCGGCTCTGGCGAACAGCATTTTGCTTTACATGTTGCTGTGTAATTTTCAAAGGTTTGGGGACTTTAGAGCCGAGGGACTTTAGAGCCGAAACTTTAGAGCTTTTAAAGAGCTTTAGAAAATTTTTTTCTAAGTCTAAGCCTAAGCAAAACCTAAGCCTAAGCAAAACCTAACCCTAAGCAAAACCTAAGCCTGAACCTAAGCCTAAGCAAAAGCTGAGAAGCCTAAACCCCGGCTCTAAAGTCCCCCCGGCTCTAAAGTCCCGTTACCTTTTCAAAAGATTGGAGATTTTCTGGTGAGATTCCAGTTTGCGGCTTTGTGGTAATTTTCAAGGTGTGGCTAGTAGATTCAGTGGACGGTTCAACAACGGTCGCCTTTGGCACAAAAAATGCTTTGTGAAATATGTGAATTTTTTTATTTATTTGTTTTCTCATATACAAATGTAATCATTTTTGTGCTACTGATCACCCATTCAAAAATGAAGGACTTTCAGCATGTAAACGCAGGAAATAACTTACTTAGGCTGAGAATTTTAATGGAGATCTCCTCAAACCCAATTTTCTAGTGTTTTTTCAGTTTTTGGGAACATCCAACCCCCCCCCTTTCTCCCTCACAAAAAAATTTAAAGGTGGTGCGCTCTGCTCCTGGGTTTCCATCAGATGAACCCAGTCGCCAAGCCAGGGGGTTTTTACCATACATGGGCACGGGGTGGGGGGAGGTTGGGGGGGGTTAACCATAAGTGACACGGTTTGGGAAGCTAGGGGGTGGTTGCCCGGGGTAAATCGCATTTTAAATCCTTAGCTTCCTGGGGCGGGGGTCAACCTGGAGTGCGACCTCAGGTGAGGTCCGGTGTTCGGAGCAAAACAGTTCTTAAACCATAATAACTAAGGCCCGACTTTACCCGGATTTTTTGGACAAGCCAGACCGGACCGGATCATAGTAATAATTTAATATGTATATATTTGATACATATATGTAGATATAAGTTATATCATTTTGAAGAGGTGTTTTAACTTTATAAACAAAACTTTAACCAAAATAGCTAATTAAAAATTTACTAAAATCAAGGCAAAATAATGCAAACAATAGAATATGCCAACAAAACAAAATATAGCAATAATGAAACAACAAAAAGCTAATAATAATAAATGTATCAGAAGCCAATAAAAGCATATTCAGTCTTGAAGACAACTAATAATATTTAAACTTTGTAATTCAGAGATTTTAAGTTGCATTTCAAAAATACTAGCTTTTCCACATTCTCTGGTTTTAAGGATGCTCTGTCACCTTCTGAAATCAGTTTAAACGAAATCAGTTTGATCCACTTTAAACGATCTCTCACTTGCCACAGAGGCGCAAGGTGCTGACAGATACTTTTTTGCCATTCAAATTTAGGTTTAGATAATATCATTAAAATGCATGTACAAATTAGTAACCAAATCGGTTTTGTTGTTAGTAATAATAATCAACTTTGTTTACCTCTTCTTTTTAGCATACCTAAGTTTTCATCAAAATAAAAATAAATTTCAGGACTACTAAAGGTATCTAGTAAATGTAGTACAAAAACTATTTCAATTTTGCTAAGTCCAAAATGTGAAGATTTTTTAGTAATCGTTTTAATAACTATTGTAATGCGTTTAAAGACGAAAATAGGCTCCACATACTCGAATAAGATAATTCATCAGAAGATATGGATAAATCTAATAATGTTCGTAATATATACAATATGTTTAGTAGCGATTTTAATACGTAACATACCTGTCTATCTCATGATACAGTTTTAGCCAATCTTTCAGGTTTAATTAACCTTTTATTTTAGTAATTCAGGTAAAAGTATATCATTACTCAGTTATTACAAATGTTATTATTCGGATATACCTGCTACGCAAGAAAACTCATTTTTTACTAAGGAACAAATCTTACAGATGATAAAATTTGTGGTTACAAATTCATATGTTCTTTTTGCTAAAGAGGTATTCTGGCAAAGTTCTGGTATACCGATGGGGTCAAACTGTTCGCCGCAGATAGCAGATCTCACTTTATCATTTTTAGAATTTAACTATTTAAAATCTGATATTAGAAATCGACTCAAGTCCAAATACACTTTTAGATATATTGACGATCTACTCAGTTTTAATTGTAATAATTTTTATGCAATGTGTAAAGATATATATCCTTCAGAATTACCACTTACTGACACAAGTATTTCAAACAAAGTAGTTAATTATTTGGATTTAAATATTCAAATAAATAACGATGGTAAACTAAATATTAATGTATTTAATAAAACAGACGATTTTAATTTTAAAGTTATACGTTATGTTCGTAAATCCAGTAATGTGAGTGTAAACATAGGGTTAAATGTATTTTTTACGCAAATTGTTCGAATTTCTCGCATTTGTTCAGATAAAACATATTTTTATGATAAAATTTCTGTACTATACTCGGATTTTTTACAATTGGGCTTTAACAAAAATGAACTTTATGAACAGTTAAAACGATTTTTTGTAAGATATAAACCTCTTATGGCCAAGTTTGAAATTCATAATAATCAAACTTTTAAAAAATTTTTGCACCAACATCTTTTTAAATAATTTAAAAAGCATAAATACATATAATTTTAACTTATTAACATTTGTATACTTAAACTTATAAAAGTTTCCGTCTCTACTTAGCTTACGCTAAGTAGTTGCTTATATTCTCTACAAAACTTAAGCTTTGTAGTTGCTTAACATTTTTTTCAAATAATTTTTCTAAAAAATAGAATTTTTTTAAAAAATTATTTAGGGTTATACAGGTCTGTTTTAAAGTTTATGGCAGGTCTTTTTTTGTTTTTTTTTTTCTTTTTTTTTCAAACTTTAGTCCCATCTTTTATGCAAATTTCTATTGTTTGTATTTTCTGTTCATTAACGGTTTACATCCACAACTTTTAATTTGTTTTATTCTGTAGTCACAAGTGATTTTATTTTTAATTCCAAGGATGTTTTTAATTTTTTTATTTTTTATCTATTAAACGCGAGTTTTCTACCGTTTTTTTAGAAAAATTTTTTTTTTGTTTGTTCATTTTAATTTTTGTTTTTAGTTATTTTGCATGCACGCGTTTTAGCATGTTTTGTTTTCTTGAAAGACGCGAATTCGCCTACTGACGAGCTCCTGTTCGCCTCCTTCAAGTAGTTTGTGTTATTAAAAAATACGTCTAGGAGATTAAAAGGAGCGAAACGTATTTTTTAATTAAAATTACATTATTTTTGGTTAATTTTAGCACATCATGTGAACCATTTATTTATTAATTTATAATTTTTGTAGGCTGTTTTCATGGTATTTTTACTCTAATAATTTTTTTATGTATGTTGATCTTGGGTTTTTTCGGTTTCCCTCATAGTTTTTGTTTTTGTTTTTCTTATTAAGCATAAATGTGATCTTATCATTTAAGAATTTGTTAAACATCAACACATCTCTTGCTTATTTTGATATGCATACTGACATACTGCTTTGCAACACATTTGATAAACAACATAGCTACAGTGCTTGAATTTGACATCGCTTACTTTAAACGAATTTGTATCCACTACACTGTATGGCTGCATTGAATCAGCAATCCACATCTCAACATTGGCTTCAAATTCTTTCTGGATGGGAGCATTTTCTGGAAACAGAGTCTGCCTCTGGAAGATATCAGATATTTTTATTTGATTTTAGTAACAGGTTCCTCCAAATCTTCCAAAATGTACAGACTTTCCTTCTCTGTAGCTTTCACTTTCTTTTCCTCTTCCTTTAATTTCTTCAATTCTTGCAGACTCTTGTATTCCCTGGGATAGGAGGTTTGAAGATGACGCCATAATGGACTGATACTATAAGATTTTGGATCATTCCCTCTTTTGTATTCTGTGGACTTGGGCAGACACAATTGACAAATGGCCTTTGTCTCATCCTCAGGCTTTACCTTGAAACCTTTCCAAACCATCTTTCTTTCTTGCCTTTGCAAGAAAGAAACTACAACTACAACTCTTTCATCTAACTACAACTTTTAACTACAATTAAAATTTATGTATGTATTTAACAACCTTTAAAGACAAAAACCATAAAACCAACACAATGAAGAAATAGATTAGCACAGCAAGAATTATGAAACACAGATTATAAACACTAATTATCATAAAGCAAAGCCAGGAAAAACAATTTTGCATATTAATGAGTATTATAGATTACACCAAGAGGATAAGAGTGGAAAAAGAATATAAGAAAAGAGTAAAAGAATACCTAGTTAGATAAATTATAGTAAGTACAAGTGACATATTTAACAAAACAAACTGCCATCTGAAACTGAATAAATCAAGTAAGTAGGAAGCATCTAAAGATTCTGAAAGACAGAATACATACATGTGTGATATATTTGTGATACAAAGAGTCGCCAGGTTGTGATAAAAAAAAGCATAAGTGAGGATGTTAAATAAAAATTAAAAGCATAAAAGCAGAAGATTTAAGCTTATAATTACCAAAAGAATTAATAAAATCAACAAAGCTGTAATAAAATGTAAAAAAAAGAATTTAAAATAAGATAAAATATATTTATAGCAAATAAAATGTAAAACCATTCGAAAAAAGAAAAAGTCCGGCAAAATAAAAAATCCGGCCTGGACTGGACCAAAAATGGCCAGATATCTGGCCTCGGCCGGACCGGACCAGATATCCCGTGGGGCCCTAATAATAACTTTAATAATTGTTCTTTTTATAGGATAATACTACATTTTAATGAATAAAAAGCGATATTCTGTAAAAATACTTGTCAACCATTAAGGGGTTGGATTTCATCCTACCCCCCCCCCCCCCTCTTTCTCACATATGTAGCTGAATTTGTTTGTCTAGCAAAATAGTTCTATTTATTTATTATCGATTAAAATTTAATCAAATTTAAGTATTTGGCTCACTACAGAACATTTGAATATTTGGCTTTTTTCTGCAGAACATTAACAGACCTGTGCACTGCCCCCCGGATTTTATCGGGGGATCATTCCAAAACGGGAGGCAATAATGGGGGGGCAAGCAGAGGAAAATAAAAGAGGAGAAAAAACGAAGGAAAAAAAGGGACAAAAAAAAGAAGCGAAAATAAGGTAAAAATAGGTCTAAAATGGCTTAAAATGCATTAAAATAGGCTAAAAACTGCAAAAAATTCGCGATGATGGCGTCATTATAGATAAAAAATGGAGCCATAATTTTACGGTACTTTTTCATTTATGGCGAAGCGGGGGCAATAAAACGGGGGGCAAGTCCTCCAACAAAGCGGGAGGGGGGCATTTCCAGACCGTGTACAGGTTTGCATTAAGTAAAATCTACGCTTTTTATGAGAATTTGACGCCACTAGCCCCCAAAACTTTGGGCTAAGGCACTAGCCTGGCGCTTATTATTTTATGGCGCTTAGCTTTGCTTAGAGCTCATTTTTTGAGCCTCTTCATTATAGCAATTAGTTTTATCTAAAAGGCAGGAAAAAAATTCTTTAGCCTAACTTTTAACAAAACATGTACATAAACCTAATCCCACAATTCTGATAGTCCTCTTATGTCTCTATCCAAACATTACAAGATAAATTATATTATAAATCGTCTTAAACTGCAAATCTGTAGAAAAAATGTTTATATAGATTTATAATGTTTATGTGAATTCGCAGAGTTTAGCGCAGTGGAAGTTTTATGAACGCAAAGTTTTTTTGTAATTCCAAATAAATAGTAACGAACGGACCCATTGTAATAATTTTGTAAAGTAACGATGACAAAATACAGTCATTTCAGTTAAAATAAAACAAAATTTGAAGCGTAGAAAAAGTAAATTTATTTATTATTTAATCCGAAATATAATCAAACAAAATCGAAATTACAGTTGAATAAATTGATATTATCGAATTAAATTAATCACGTAGAAATATCGTTAAGTCTTTTTAAAGCCAAAAAAATATATCGGACGCATGAAAGAGTCTATATACCGGTGTAACGCAACGAGCGGCGAGACAATTTTTTAAATAATTTTTGTTACATTTAGGCCGCACAGCAAAGTTTAAAAACAACACTTTAAATTAAAAAAATAACACGCGTTTTTATTAATTAATTGTCTCGCCGCTCGTTGCGTTACACCGGTAAATAGACTCTTTCATGCGTTTGATATATTTTTCCGGCTTTAAAAAAGACTTAACGATATTTTTACGCGATTAATTTAATTCAACAACTTCAATTTATTCAACTGTAACTTCGATTTTGTTTGATTATTATTTCGAATTAAATAATGAATAAATTTACTTCTTCTACGCTTCAAATTTTCGTTCATTTTAACTGAAATAACTGTATTTTGTCATCGTTACTTTACGAAATATTATTACAATGGGTCCATATAAACATTATAAATCTATGTATAAACATTTTTTTCTACAAAATCAGCGCATTTAAATTTACATGGGATACCCGTTTTTTTAATAAAAAAATAATCAAACTTCTACCTCTCTTTGCGTTCGGGATAAAGAAAGAAAAGATAGTGATTCTTCCAAACTTAACCCCAAATCGTTTTGCGCGTGTCCATTCAAACAAGTCTAAAAACCACTCATATATAAGGAAAAGCAGGTAATATGTAAACGAAGAAAAAAATCTTTAAAATGCTTTTAACTCTCATTACACCAAAGTTTTAAAATATACTAACAGAAGTTTTAGAATTGAAAAACGTTGTAAAAATAATTTAGAGTCAACAAATTATACACGTGTACAAAATTGTATCACAATAATGTCAAAATATAAAGAACAAACAAAAATGCAGTACTGCGATCGGATGAAAAAACTCAGTAACCTTGCTTACTCAGATTTAATCAGCTATAACATTAGATTAAAAGCATTCTTCGGGAACTTGAAATTACTTCCTTACCATAGGTGGGCAGCCTCTCGGATTTTTGAGGGAGGGGAAGGGTATACCCGACCCCCGAAATTTGGGGGGAGGGGTGTCCTAAAAATTTTTTGGGGGTATACCTTCAAGCTTCAACCTTCAAGTAATTTTCAAGCTCAAATACCCCATTTTTAGAACTGGCTGGGACCCCCCAAATTTACGAGGGAAGGGTGGGGTCTGGAGTGCTCCCAAAATTTAGGAATGAGAGGGAGTGTCGGCAATAATCAGGATTTTTGGGGGGTATAAACCCTCTACCCATAGGTGAGCAGCCTTCCGGATTTTTTTTTGGGGGGAGGGGGTATACCCGACCCCCAAAATTTGAGGCAGTGTCGCCAAATTTTTTTTGGGTATACATCAAATACCCCATTTTTAGTGTTTTTAGTACTGGGACCCCCAAAATTTTAGGGAGGGCATACAGAGCATGGACCGGCAAGCTAGGATGGTGGCTATCCCGGGTAAATGGCCCTTTGAAAGCTAGGAGGAGGGTCAAGGGGGGTTCCGTACCTCCTAGCTTTTTAGGGGGGGTCGACCCGGGGTAGACCAGTTTGAAATCCAGTGAGTGGTCAGAGGGGGTCTGGTTTCCAAACAAAGTCACATTAAATCATTTATTTAAGTTTTTTAGCACTAATATAGAATTTTATATACTAAAATAGGCTATTTATGTATAAAAAAAGTACAAAAGTGCTGTTTTTTTACTACAAAACCGTGTTTGTAACAGTATATTTTGACCTAAATTTATACCCTAAATTGGGCTCGGAGGGGGAATGTCGATTTAAAATTCCAGAGGGAGGTAGGGTGTCAAAATTTAGAAATTTTGGGGGAGAGGGGGGAGGGCTAGATTTTTTTCTAAAAAGTGGGGGGTCGAAATTTTCAAAATTTTTTTTTGGGGGGAGGGTGTCCGGGGTACCCCCAAATTTTAGGGGGGTGTTGGCTATAATCCGGACTTTGGGGGTATAATCCCCCCCTGCCCACCTATGCCTCTACCCAAATGCTCCTCACCCCTTATTCTAACCTATCCAGAAGGCATATACCCCCTCTACCACAAAAAATCTACCCAGCTTTTTGAGATTTACTTTCGGAGTATGCCCCCAGTTTGATATCGAATTGAACCCCATGCTATATTATTCTCTCTCTGAGTTTCGAGTAGGTCTAGCACTTATGTTGTAACTGTAAGTTGTTGTTTTAAACATTTTTATAGTTTAGTCATAATAGTAAATTACCATATGAATTAAAAATATATATTTACATTTAAGTTAGGGGGATTAACCAATCCACTTTTTGAGCCCGGAACGTCTTGAAATTTCCTCTCGCTTTGCGACAGATTACAATTTGCACCTCTATTAATGACACCTCTACCAAATCTAAATCGGGTTAAATATTGTGTTTTAAACATAATATTTTTTTGGGTTTATTACTGACTGACAAAACATTGCCTCTTACTTTACTTTCATATTTATTTTCATTGAAGCCGCATATTATGGAAGGCATAACAAGCAACACTCTAACACCAAACACAATGCATAATAACAATTTTAATACGATACCATTACTATGTTTTCACGTAGATTTTGTACGCTGGGTTTTTTTAGCACATGAGTGTCCTGTCTGTCACTGCGCCACCACTTTGACAGAACGTTTGAAATATTAGAACTGATTTTAAACCAATTCACACTTCATGTGCCCATTTCACTGCTATGTGCTAAGATTTAGTAGATGTTTTTACACTAAAGTAATAAATGCTAACTATCACTACTTATGGTGAATTTAAGAAAAAAAATTATTGTTGGTTGTGAAATAAAAATATTTATCAGCGAAGCGAGTGCTGGAGTGCATCTTTTCTAATGACGACCACTAAAAGATTTTTTGTTGGGTTTCGCTATTACTTTAAAGGCAGCTTATTAAAAGATCATATTGGACACAAATTTAAGGCCAGGATTTCATTTCGGGGGGGGGGGTCTGGGGGGCGAGTAAATACTAACTCTAAAGGGGAGTCTGAGGGGCGGTAGCCCACCAGATATGGGGGGTTTGGGGGGCGAAAGCCTCCAGCGGGGTTAAGGGGCAGAGCCCCTTGTTAGAGGGTCCCGGGGGCAGAATGCTCTGGGTGAGAAACATTTTTAATTTAAGGCGCTAAAATACACTAGAAATTTTAATTCCAGGTGATAATTATTACAAAATTTAAAGTTTTTCATCCCTATACATTTAAAGCATGTGTTTAAAACGTTAATAAAAGGTTAATAGTGTTTAGTGGTTTTATTTAACATGTATGCCTTATTTATTGAACGGCATAATCGATTAGAAATCGAAAAACTAAGATAAATTGTCAATTTAAACTACCCGCAAAGCAGGAAAAATTATTGATTTGTTGACTATTAATACGCTTCTGGAAGGCATGAGGAAAGTTTCTGTACTAATATTAAAGCAACGTTTTTTTCTCCCCCAAAATTCAAAAAACGTAAGGGCCCCTCCTTTTAAAAAAATTCGGCTTTGCCTTGATTTTGACGGGGCGGCCGGGCCGCCCTCTTCCCCTGGGCACGCCACTGCTCAGCGCTAACTCAATTTTATCTTCGTTATTTTTTTTAATTTTTAAAACAATATTTTAAGGTATCAGATTGTCTCTTCATTAAATACTGCTGTTTTGTGGGATAATTTTTTTTAAATTAGGAATAAGGAAAATCTAAAATTAGGAAAATCTCAAACATGCGGTAGAATGGTATATATACTAACTGTAAAATCAAAGCGCGAAAAAAACTTTTAAACTATTTTATAACTTATAAACTTATACTTAAAATTTTAGACCCCTTTTAAAAACTTTGTTTAAAGTTAAAATCCCTTTTCCAAAATCCTGACTACACCCATAACATGGACCACACCTTTGTTTCTTTTTTGAGTAATAAACTATCATCTAACTCCAGCACTAACGGGCTTTAGAGCAAGAACAAGGCAAGAATTATCACAAAGGTTAGGTCAAATAATCCCCATTTTTAGAGGAAATATTATTTAAAAATCTGTAAGGTTTTCCCAATGATTGATTCTATTAAGAAACAACCTTATTTAAATATAAATAATTGCCTAATTAAAAAAAATGTTTACTCTAAGACATGACACTACAGTGGGAAACGGGCTTTAAAACTAAAACAAGAGAAGATTTACCACTGACAATCATAGGTGTTTTTGAGGGGGGACAGAGGGGCGCACCCCCCCCCCCCCCTAGAGCCAAAATTTTGGACCCCCCCAAGAAAAAATTCAGGGGCCATTTCTCCCCTCAAAGCTCGAGAACGGTCCGGCATGACACCCCCCCTAGCGCCGCTGAACCCCCTCCCCCCCCCCTCCCGACCAATTTGGAAGTATATTTTTTATGTACTGTCAAAAACACGGGTTTTTAGTTAAAAACAGTGTTTAAATACACTTTTTAGGCCTAAATAGGCTGTTTTAATACATAAAATTCAATATTTGACCTAAAAACACTTAAATTATTGAGTTAAAAAAATTTTGCTAAAAAATTGGACCCCCCTGACCCCCCCTAAATTTGAAATCTCGCACCCGGGGTCGACCCCCCTAAAAAGCCAGGGGGGTCCGGACCCCCCTGGACCACCCCCCTAAAAAATTTTGGCCTTCCACCCGGGGGTGGACCCTCCCCCCCCTAGCGGACCCGACAAAAAACACCTATGCTGACAATTAGGTCAGTTTCATAGGTGGGCAGAGGTAAAATCGGGGGTGTTTTACAAAAAATCTTGAAAAATCCCCCAAAAAATCTTAAAACCAAGGGGTTAACCCCATAGATGAACAAGCAAGGGGGGTAGGGTGGGGTCCACTCCCCTAGCCTCGAAATTTTGGGAGCCACCGCCCCCTAGAAAAAAATCCAAGGGACCCAACCCCCTCCCCTCAAATTTTCACATTTTTTACCCCTGACCCCCCTCTAGATTTTTAAATCTGACCCCCTTCCCCTCTCGAGAAAATTTTAAGTACTTTTTTATACTAAATTTTCTTCCAAAAACGTGGATTTTTAACACAAATTCATGTTTTTACACCCTTTTTATACCTAAATATCGCTTTTTATTTAATAAAATATAGTATTATCTTATAAAAAAACTATTATTAAACATTTAATGGTTTAAAAGTATTTTGTTTTGAAAATTGGACCCCACCTGACCCCCTCTCTAGGTTTCAAAATCTTCCACCCCGAGTCGACCCCCCTAGAAAGCTAGGGGGTTTGACCCCCCTAGGAATCCCTAAATTTTAAAATGTCATTTACCCGGGGTAAACACCCCCTAGCTTTTTGAGCGTGTTCATCTATGCTGAGACCCCCTTCTAAAATTTGAAGGTACCCCGCTTACCTCTCCCCTAAAATGGGAGGGAGAGGAGGGGGGGGGGTGTTCTTTCCACTTAGTACTAAAAACGCTAAAAATGGGGTATTTGGTAAAGCTATATCCCAAAATTTCTTTGGGACACCTTCTTAATTTTGGAGGTGGTTAACTCCTCCAAAATTTAATAAGCTGGTGCCTACCTATGGTCACCTAAAACCTACCAGTAAAAATTTAACCCTACTTACGTTTGTGTAAGGTTTTTAACGTTTGAAGAATTATTGTTCCCAAAGCTTTGGTCAGAAATTTCCAAAGAATCAATGCTGATTTGTTTGGAACTGGTCGGTTTTGTTAAATTGGGAGGATTTTCTTTGGGCTTTTGCACGGCGATCATAACAGGGAAAGGGCTGCCAAATACGTGCTCATCGTAAAGCTTCACCGAAACCGTGTATAGGCCGCGAAAATGAGGCGTGAACTAAAAAAAGAAGCTAGTACAAGCATAGGTGAGAAAGAGGGGCTCCCCTTGCTTCAAAATTTTGGGACCCTGCCCCTAGACTAAAATCTAGGGGCCCCCCTCCCTCCAAATTTCCAAATTTTTTACGCCTGACCCCCTTAGAATTTGAAATCTGACCCCTCCTCAAAAAAATTTTAGGTACTTTTTTAAATTACTAAATTTTCCTCCAAAAACGTGAATTTTTAACACATTCATGTTTTTATACCCTTTTTACAACAGAATATAGCTTTTTATTTAATGAAATGTAGTATTATCCTATAAAAACAACAATTATTAAAGTTATTATGGTTTAAAACTGTTTTGCTTTGGACACCAGACCCCCACCTGACCCCCCCTAAAACATTACGGGGGTTTGGACCAGACCCCCCTGGTTTGTTCCATCCAACACGCTCCTCGCCTTGCTCACCTCCTCTACCCACTATCAGAGGAGATCAGCCTGCTGCGGGGTTAGCCTAAAGGTCCTTTGATCCCAAGGTCGTGTTAATGTGTGTGCATGTGAAAAGATGTGTTGTGTGTATTTGTGTTTTGCATAGTGGGCAGGTGATGTGTATTGTGTGGGATTGATTCTGTGTAGGTAAGAGTAGAGGAAAGGAGATTACCTCATTCTGAGTTGGGTGAGCGTTCTCCTAACCCGTGAGGAAGATTTTCTTCCTTGTTGCTTACTGCTGGAGCTTTTGTTTGTAGTATTGGGTTTATTGGAGTGTTGTTGATGTGGTTTGTGACTGTGTTTGTGTGGATTTGTTGTTTTAGTGCTTTGTAAGTTTTGCTGTGTATGTCTGTTGGAATTTTTGTTGTGTAGTTGTTGTTGTCAAATAATGTTTGCTTTTTCAGCCTGCTGGGTGCAGGTTGTTGTGTTAAGTAGTTGAGTGGATTGTTTACGTACATGGCTGCCAATTTTGCATGGAGTTGAATGTGTGTTGCTATTGGGAGGACTTTAGCCTCTGTGTGTATGATGTGTGCGTGTTTGTGTCTGTGGGGTGCCCTCTTGCAACCCTAAGAGCAGTGTTTTGTATTGTTTGCAGTTTGTTAATTTGTGTGTTTGATGTTGTGGGGCTCCAGACTGTGCTGGCATACTCGAGATTATTGGTCAAGTGATTGCCTTGTATGTGTATATGAGTGTTTCATTTGGTTTACCCCATGATGTTGTTGTGAGTGCATTTATGATTTTGAGTGTTTTGCGTGCTTTGCTGTGTGTATTTGCACTGTGTGTCTGTTGAATGTAACCTTGGGGTCAAAAGTGAGCCCCAAGATTTTTGGGTTTTTAGTTGTGATGAGTGTTGTGTTGTTTATTTGTAATGATAGTTGTGTGTTGTACTCTGCAGGGTCTGGTGTGAATAGTGTGGATGTTATTTTGCATGCATTTAGTGTGAATTGGTTGTTGTATGTCCATGTTTGTATTGCATGTATTTACGGTTGTATTTGTTGTTGTGCTATGTGGTGATTTGGGTGTGATACATAATTTTGTGATGTCCTCTGCACGTTATGGTGTGTACGTTTGGTGGTGGTGCTGGAATGTCTGCGGTGTAGATGTTGAATAGTGGGTGATAGACAGGAGACTTGTGGGACCCCTGTTTTTATGAGTTTTTGTTTTGATTTGTGATTGTTGTATGTGATTTATGCTTTGCAGCTTTTGATGTAATTGTTTATGAATTTTGTGATTGTTGTTGGTATTTGCGTTTGTGCGAGTTTGTGTATGAGTGTGTGGTGATTAACAATGTCAAAAGCTTTGGACATGTCCAGTGCTACAACAACTGCGCGGTGTGGTGGTTTTGGTTTGTTAAAACCTGCTGCTATGTGAGTGTAAAGTGTTTGTAATGCTGTGTATGTGGAGTGTTGTTTTTTGAAGCCGTGCTGGTATGTTGCGTTTGGTATGTTGTTTGTGATGTATGGGAGTATGATTTTTTTGCAAGTTTTTGCGAGTGCGGATATGAGTGAGATGGGCCTGAATGATTGACTGTTGTTGATGTTTTTGTTTGGTTTTGGAATTGGAATGTAGTTGGAGAGTTTCCAACTGTGTGGTATTGTGTTTGTGTTTATAATGTTAGTGTAGAGTTGTGTAAGGTATTGTAGTGCTTGGCTAAATGTTTGAGGTGGTGTATGTTTGTGTTGTCTGGCCCAACTGAGTTGTTTGTGGCCCAACAGCGGCACAAAGCGCCGCCGCCTGCGGCGCGCAGAGGCGCTAGTCGACGCGAAGCGTTGGTGGGGGGTCTGGAGGGTGTTCCTCCAGTCGGCGGAGGCAAATTTTTTTTAAAATATATACTAAAAAACAGCTTAAAATCGTTCCCTGCTGATCGCGTGAACATACTTGTTTTTTTACCTAATTTCTACATAAATTTTGTGTGATCTCAAAAATTCTCAAAAATTATTTAAGGCGCTAAAATACACTAGAAATTTTAATTCCAGATGATACTTATTACAAAATTTAAGGTTTTTTATACCTATACTATACATTTAAAACATGTGTTTAAAACATTAATAAAAGGATAATATTGTTTATAGTAGTTTTAGTATACATGTATGCTTTAACTACTTAACGGGATGGATAATGGTTTCAAAAAGAACGTCAATCTGTGAATTAGATTTTGTTCACAAATGCGCAAGAAGACGCAATTGAAATGAAAAGATTGAATTATTGTTTCAATTTTATTATTGATTTTTTTCCTTTTTGTACTTAGTAGTTGAATGGGATATTTTTTTTAATATAATTATTGATTGCATCCTACTGTCCTGCTTGAGAATAATTTCCATTGAAGTTCCTTAACACTGCATTCAAAATTGTGTACTAAATAACTAAATGTTGTCCTTCTTCATGTCAGTAGCTCTGAAGTGAAACTGGATCCTATAAAATAGATGCGGTCTGTGGGGTTTTTTGGCTTATGATCAGTTGTCCCTAAGGCATAACTACTGATGCAGGGTTGACGGGGCTCATGGCGAGAACCTCCTCTATTCTCGAGACATAGAGGCCAGCTTAATCCCTGGTACATTGGAATGGAATCCGATATGCCGAGGAGCTGGGACCCCACAGTTAGAGAGCCCCTTATTGAGTTGGAAAAGCTCCATAAAAAATTTGAGAAAACCTGCTGCTAATATGTTTATTTTTAAATTTATAAAATTATTTTACTTCTAGCACGGCCGAGTGATCAATATTGAAAATAGAAATCTTTTTTGGAAGTACATTTTGAGTTTGATCCTTTACTTGGAATTCCAGCTTATCATAAAGTCGAACGTCATATATTCTCGATTTAATCTAAATTGAAGTTGACGTTAATTCTGTATTAATGGCAAAAAAACTACAACCAACTACAAGTGGACAAAGGTGCCCCTTACCCTTCACTCACCTTGCTAACAATAATATAAAAATGCCAAAACCTTCCCTCATTAAAGGTTTGGGGGTAGCCGAGTAACACACAACCTATTAAAATTAGGGGTTTTAGTAAAAACGCTGAAATGGACAACATTGTTATTGATGTTGAACAAAGAGTTTTCGTTCTCTTCTGGCTTGTCCTAGCGCCTGCCTTTTGCACAATTTGCCTATAAAATATAAGATTCAGGTAATTCAACAACATTACATTTAAATAAATTTAAAGAAACTTGCATAAGTAGGTAAGTAAGTGGTCTCACCTCATAGATGAACACGGTCACTGAAGCTAGGGTGGGTCATTACCCCGGGTAAAAGACATTTCAAAATCTAGGAGGGGGTCTTAGGGGGTTTGAATCCTCTGGATTTCTAGGGAGGGTCGAACCGGGGTGGAAAATTTTAAAACCTAGAAAAGGTCAGGTGAGGTCCAATGTCTGAAGCAAAATGCTTCTAACCGTTAAGGTTTAATAATAGTTTTTCAAAAGATAAAACTACATTTTATTGAATAAAAAGCTATGTGTTAATATAAAAAGAGTGTAAAAACATGAATTTGTGTTTTTTTTTTTTTTTTAAAGCTGAAGCGGGCCGGCCATGGATATTCCATATTACCGCCTACCACCCTATATCAGCACTGTTGTTGATGTAGAATGTTAGTCAAAGCCCCACCCCTATCAGAGGATTTTTAGGGATTAGATGTGAGGTTATATTTAATAATACAGAGAGAATAATAAAAATAAAGGATATTTTACCTATCTCACATCTATTCCCTAGGCCTACGTTTGGTCGGTTTGTCTTACCGTGGGAGGAAGGCTTATCTTTTGGTTGCACAATAGTGTATGTAAAGATAAGCTTACTCCTCCGGTTGTGGGCTAGGCCGCAATGGCCACACGGTAAGGACCTCAGCCCCCTCAGCGCGGCAAGCCGCTACGCCACAACACGTAACGTGGCAATTACCTCACTAAGGTGGCAATGGCGGTTTTGGTGAACCAAATCAACCACGACCTCCAGAGTGGCGTAATCCCCATTGTAGGTTATCGAGGGGGATGAATTTGTGTTAACAATATATATACGTTTTTGAAAGAAAATTAAAGTACCTTAGTTGAAATTTTCTAAAAAGGGAAGGGGGAGTAGGGTCAGATTTCAAAATTTAGAGGTGGGTCAGGGGTAAAAAATTTGGGAGGATGGGGCTCCCACAGGATTTTTTTCCATGGGGGGGGAGGAGGTGCATAGATTCTACCCTCCTTGCTTATCTATGAGTGGCCTTTAGGTTAAGCTGATTCTTAATAACTGTATTTTATTTTGTTGCAGGGTTCTATTTCAGTAATTTCATTTTACATTTTAGTGATTTTGATTTAAAAAATTAAGCGTTTTAAGAGATTTAAAATTGTCAAAAAAACTAAAAATTGTACATAGTCCCCCCCACTTGTATTATGCCTTTCTTATATCTTGCACAAATTGCAAAAAAAAAATCTAAAGGTTTAAATAGAATCAAATATTTGTTTTATTCTAAATAGATACTATTTTGATTATTATTTGCGATTTGTCCAATAACATTTTTTGTAATTTCAATAATAACTCTATAAAATGATAACTTTAGAATTTTAAATCATTTCCACATTTATACCTAAGCTGAAGGACTCAGCATTCCGTCTTCATGTCACAAGATACCAAATCCTTAGGTATAACATCGCACAAGTGGTAAAGCACGAGCTCAGTTGTCCAAATTACAAAAATCAAAAGATTATTTTACCCATATTCGAACCGGTTCCTCTATGTAATGGCCGTCCAGCAGTGAGATTTGAACGTCGTTGGGGTGGAGGGCACAGCTTTGGACGTAGTGGAGCCTTGCGCCGCACTGCCCCAGTTTCTGCAAAATTTCGTTCAGGCGAAAAAAGGCCTGACCCTGCTCGACGCCCAAGCAACTCAACGAAGACAATTCCGACTCCAGCTTAAACAAAAAAAAATTAATCCATAGTGTTGGATAGACAGTCCATATTTAGAGAATAATCCAAAAAACCGACTAGGAAAAATAGAGTAGCCAGCCAGAATAACATGATCTGTTTTGACAGGGCAGTGGCGTGCCCAGGGGGGGGGGCGGCCGCCCCTCCCCCTTTTTGTAAGGAGGGACCCTTACGTTTTTTAAATTTTGGGAGAGAAAAATTTTTTTCTTTAATATTAATACAGAAACTTTCCTGATGCCTTCCAAAAGCATATTAATAGTCAAAAAACCAAAATTTTCCCGCTACGCGGGTAGTTTAAATTGACAATTTATCTTAGTTTTTCGATTTCAAATCGATTATCCCGTTCAGTAGTTAAGGCAAACGTGTTTAATAAAACTACTATAACACCTATTATCCTTTTATTAACGTTTAAACACATGTTTTAAATGTATAGGTATAAAAAAACCTTAAAATTTGTAATAAGTATCATCTGGAATTAAAATTTCTATTGTATTTTAGCGCCTTAAATTCAAAATTGACAAGGGGCTCTGCCCCTTGACCCCGCTGGGGGGCTCTCGCCCCCCAGATTCCTCATATCATACCCCTTTGGAGTTAGTATTTACCCCCCTAGACCGCCCCCCCAAATGAAATCCTGGGCGCGCCACTGTGACAGAGGGAGATGGTCCAGTTTAAAGGTCTTAGTTGAAATCCAGAGGGTGAAGTAGGGTGTCCTAGACTTTTTGTTCAAACCATGTGTCCAGGTTTTTTGGCATTATAAATATGCCAACAGCTTTCTTTTTTTTTGGGGAAGGGGGGCGAAAGAGGGATTTGGTCCAACAACCGCATTTTTAGTACTAGAATAAGGGATACCCAAATTTTATGGTGGGGCTTGTGGTGTTTTAATTTTTGTTGTTTTTGTTGCATTACCTCTGAACATACATGGGCAAGTTGGTCCGGAGTGGGGGGGGGGTTAAACCCTAAATTAGGGGGAGGGGTTTAAAATCCGAGAAACGCAAAATACCCATATCGTTTTTTTCTGGAGTGCATTTTACCCATATCGTTTTTCAATTTTGAAGGAAAAATAGGTAAAAAACGCTAATTTTAGGTCAAAAAGCCCTTTTTATTGCATTTTTGAGCTTTTTGTTGCTGAAAACATTTATTTTGACCTCAAAACTTAAGTTTGGAGACAGTTAAAAGTCATTTTAAACACGTTTTTTCTTCATTTTTACAAAAATTGGGAAGGTTTTAACCTTTTCTCCCCCCACTTCTGAGTGGGGGGGGGTGGTTCAACCCCCAACTCAGAATTTGGGGGTGGAGGGTTAACCCCTCCCAACCCCAACCCCCCCCCCGTGCCCATGTATGCCTCTGAAACCATAGGTGGGCAGGTGGGGGGGGAGGGTGGTGGATTAGATTTCCCCAAAAATCCTGATTATAGCCGATACCCCTTCTTTAAAAATGGGGTATTTAAAGTAGACCCCTAAAAATTTTTTTGGGACACCCCACAAATTACGGGGAACGGGTATACCCCCCAAAATCCGAGGGGCTTCCCACCTATGCCTGAACTGAAACTTATCTCCCTAATGCAGATTATGCAAAGGGCAGGCGCCACGACAAGCCAGGAGGGGCAAAAACGAATTCATCCTCATGGTTGAAGACGCTTTGTCCAGTATAAATAACAATGTTGGCAGTCTTTGCCGCTATAGTGTCCTTACGCGCAGTGTTCACCCATGTCAATGTCTTCGTTTAAACTTTTGATTAAATCGTGATCTTACTTATTTAACGTCGTACATGAGCAGCTTAGGTGTTTTACGTTCCTCAGAACTTATCATCAGTTTTCAGAGGAAAAAAACACCTCTAGAAATTAGATTTGTCCACTAGTTTGTTTATGGAAAACTGCCATGCACTGCTGACGTACAACAAAAATAATCCAGCCGTGCCTTAGATTTTAAATTTTTAAACCTAAATTCACGTTTAAACTGAAGTTTAAACTAGGATTCGGGATCAGGCGTCAGGGGGTTAAATTTTAAGAAATTTTTTTTGCCATATTGTTTTTTCTGGAGTTCCTTGTACTCCAGAATTTTTTAAAATTTATTGGAAAGAATTAGTCAGTATATTTACAAAATTTTGGGTCAGAAACAAGTTTTTTTTTGCTTTTTAGTGCCACTGCTTAAACACTTCTTTAGATGTAAAACTTAAGTTAGGAGGGACTTAAAAGCATAGGTGACATGACAAAGAGGAGCATGACCATGGTGCTAAAGAGTGACAAGTTACTAGAGATGTGTTCAACATCAACACTATTTTTGACATCTACCTCCGCATCAGGGAATTTTAAAATTCACATACGAGGATTTTTATATTGTTTATTTTTACTTATAAAGTTATATAATACATAATATGTTTATACATTTTTGACCTTCTCTAAACCAACGTTTTAAGATCTGAATGAGAGTGATTGTTACAAACACAAAGTCAAAAACGGATTCAAAAACGATTTTTTGCCTAGGATCAGCATTTTCTTAAACTATTTTTCTTTCTAAACAGAAAAACAATATGGGTAAAATGCACTTCAGAAATTAAAACGATATGGGAAAACTGCATTAAACAGACATCCACATTCATATCCGCATTTACTGATTTTTGTTCTAAAAATCTATATTTTTGCATCTGGGGATATCAAAAAAGGACATTCACGCAGCGTAAACGCACATTTCTACTGGTTACCTGGGTAAATGTCCATTTGAAAGCAAGGAGTTAGTAAAAATTTTTTTTGTTATTTAGTTCAAACAAGCAAAAAACAATACGATTTCTGTAAACACGTTAAAAATTAACCCATGCTAATCATGAATGAACACGGTCACCGAAGCTAGGGGGAGTGTTTACCCCCCCCCCCCCCCGAATTCTGAGAAGGACGGTTTAACTCCCCCCTCCCACTCAGAAGTGGGGGGGGGGGCAGAAAAGGTTTAAAGGGGAAAAAGGGGGAAAAATGTCTTTAAAATGACTTCTAACTGCCTCCAAACTTAAGTTCTGAGGTCAAAATGAATGTTTTAAGCAATAAAAAGCTCAAAAATGCTATAAAAAGGGCTTTTTGACCTAAAATTAGCGTTTTTTACCTATTTTTTCTTCAAAATCGAAAAACGATATGGGTAAATTGCACTCCAGGAAAAAAACGATATGGGTATTTTGCGTTTCTCGGATTTCAACCCCCCCTAATTTGGGGTTTAATCTTCCCCCACTCCGGACCAACTTGCCCATGTATGGTCGAACCCCCCTAGCTTTCTAGGGGGGTCGGCCCGGGGTGGAAGATTTTGAAACCTAGAGGGGTTCACCCAAAAATTTTTGACTGTCGCAAGCGGATAAAAATATTTTAAGGCCAGGTCCCAGGAGTCTTTGAGTCTAGTCTCAGCTACCTTTCAAAGGGCCAAATACCCAGATAGCCACTTTTCCTAGGCTACAGCTGTCATGCAGTGTGCATGGTTTTGGTCTAGACTGAGCATGCTCCTTCGCACTTCTCCACTTTATTAGTGGCTGTACCCTCCCCGCCCGAAAATAAAAAGTACCAACAAAAAATTATTGCGCCATTTTGAGTTATTTTTCTGAAATTTTTGCAGTTTTTAGCTTATTTTAAAACATTTTAAGCTATTTTTGACCTATTTTTTACTTAAATTTTGTTTTTTTCTCTTTTTTTCCTCTCTTCACGCCCACCGTTTTATTTTTCTTCTCGTTGAAAAAAATTGCCTCCCTGGCCCCCCATTTTGAGATTGCCTCGTATGGGCCGTTGTAGGTAAAGAAATAATCCCCTTCTAATTTGGATCAATGAAAAATGCCTTTAAAATGATTTCTAACTTAATTTTTGAGGTCAAAATAAGTGGTTTAAGCTGTAAAACGATGAAAAATGTTAAAAAAATGATTTTATATCTACAATAAGCGTTTTTTAAATAAAAAAAATCAATAAAATGCACTTCAGAAAAAACAGGGTTTCCAGCGCTCAAGGCGGAATGCTCTCCCTGTCTTCCCTGACCATATTTTGAAAATTTTAGGTATTCTCCCTGACTTTTTCCAGAGCTCTCCCTGACTTTTTTTGAAATTTTTTTACATAAATACAAACTATTATAATGCAATAAATCCCAAATTTTGAGTAAAATACTACAATTTTAAACGTTTTATAATAAAAATAATACAAAAGGGAGAAACTATGTTGCACGCTTCATTTTTTGGGAGAGGGGGAATTTACCTCAAGATGTTGGGGACTGCAGTCCTGCTAGCGGAATTAAAAATATTAGCTCTTTGTCTTAGTAAGGGTCTGTTCATATGATACTTATGACAAAACGTCCGGAAAAAGTCCAAAGGACGTTTTTACATACGTTTATACGCTGTATTTGTCCTTTGGACTTTGTCCAAAGGACGTTTTGTCATAAGTATGAACAGACCCTAACGGAATCAGGATTTCTTTTTGGGAGAAGCGTTTTGTGTGTGTGTGGGGGGGAGGGGGAGAAAATGAGCCTTGTGAGGGAGTGAGCAAATAAATGGGTAGCTGCAGTGGCGTAGCCAAGATTTCATTTGGGAGAGTCTGGCAGTGGTGTGCCCGGGATTTTATTTGGGGGGGGCGGTCTGGGGGTGAAGAAAAAGTTTTACAAAAACAGCGGGAAGCGTCGCCGCCTGCGCCGCGTAGCGGCGCCCGCCGACGTGTAGCGGCGCCAGCCGACGCGAAGCGTCGGTCGGGGGGTCTGGGGATGTCCCCCCAGCCGCCGGAGGCAAAAATTTTTTTAAAATATATACTAAAAACAGCTTGAAAATCGTCCCCTGGTGATTGCGTGAACATACATTTTACTTTTGTTCTTTTTTACAGAATTTTGTGTGATCTTAAAAATTCAGTCAGGGGGTCCGGGGGCAGAATGCTACCTAGAGGAGAAAATTTTTAATTTAAGGCGCTAAAATACACTAGAAATTTTAATTCCAAATGATACTTATTACAAAATTTAAGGTTTTTTTATAGCTATACTATACATTTGTGTTTAAAACGTGTTTATAGTAGTTTTATTAAACATGTATGGCTTAACTACTGAATGGGATAATCGATTTGAAATTGAAAAACTATGATAAATTGTCAATTTAAACTACCCGCGTAGCGGGGAAATTTTGGTTTTTTTGACTATTAATATGCTTTTGGAAGGCATCAGGAAAGTTTCTGTATTAATATTAAAGAAAAAAAATTTCTCTCTTAAAATTTAAAAAACGTAAGGGTCCCCCCTCACAAAAAAATCTGGCTTCGCCGGATTTTGGGGGGGAGGCGGCGGCCCCCCCCCTCTGGTTACGCCACTGGGTCTGGGGGGGTAAATACTAGTCCTGAAGGGAGTCTGGGGGGCGAGTGCCCCCAGGGGGGTCAAGGGGCAGAGCCCCTTGACAGGGGAGTCCAGGAGGCAGAATGCCCCCCGGGGGAGAGAAAATTTTTAATTTAAGGCGCTAAAATACAATAGAAATTTTAATTCCAGATGATACTTATTACAAAATTTAAGGTTTTTTATACCTATACATTTAAAAAAATGTGTTTAAACGTTAATAAAAGGATAATAGTGTTTATAGTAGTTTTATTAAACATGTATGCCTTAACTACTGAACAGGATAATCGATTTGAAATCGAAAAACTAAGATAAATTGTCAATTTAAACTACCCGCGAAGCAGAAAAATTTTGGTTTTTTGACTATTAATATGCTTTTGGAAGGCATTAGGAAAGTTTCTGTATTAATATTAAAGAAAAAAATTTTCTCCCCCAAAATTTAAAAAAACGTTAAGTCCCCCCTTACAAAAAAATCGGGCTTTGCCGAATTTTTTTTGGGGGGGGGGCGGCCGCCCCCCCCTGGCTGGACACGCCACTAAAGTCTGGGGATCACAATACATGTTACAGAAGCGGCGCTGCGTAGGCGTAATGGTGCCAGGTGACAAAGCGTCAGCTCGGGGGTCTGAGGGACAAACATTTATTGAAATATGTACCAAAAATTGCTTAAAAATATCCCCTTGGGAATGACAAGAACATAGGTGTTTTTGGTCAGGTCCGCTAGGGGGGTCCACCCCCGAAAAGGAAGGCCAAAATTTTTTATGGGGGTCTAGGGGGTCCAGACCACCCCTGTTTTTTTAGGGGCGGTTGACATCGGGTGCGAGATTTAAAATTTAGGCGGGGTTGGTCAAGGGGGGTGCGATTTATAACAAAGTTTTTTAAATCAATCATTTAAGTGTTTTTAAGTCAAATATTGAATTTTTTTCCTATCTGAATCCTTAATCCTATCCTTAAGACAACTAAGTAAATCATCAATTGGGTCAATATTTTTTAAAAAAAAACCCTGTTTCGTTATAAATTGTTGGTATTTAGCTACGACAAATAATCTGTAACGATAACAATTATTTATATTATGGTATTATATTAAAAAAAATTCATTGGAAAAAAGAGAAACAATTAGCGCCGCAGGCGCAAAATTTTTTAATACTCTCTTGTTGGATTTAATAAAATACCCTATAATTGATGTTCCAAAAAGCAAAATTCTCCCTGACTTGTCAGAGCTCTCCCTGTCCTCTCCCTGACTTCCCTGACCACTTTTTGCTCTCCCTGTCCTCTCCCTGACTTCCCTGACTCGCTGGAAACCCTGAAAAAGTATAAAAATTTTCAGTTCCACTTTTACCTTTTTTTCATCAAGTTTTTTTCGCACATCATCAAGGGCTTTTGTTGCTGTTAAAACTGGGTGTTCTTTGTTTGGAGAATCTTTTATACATTTTTTCGAAATCTACAAATATTTTTAGTCAAAAAATTTTACATTCTAAAAATATCTTAAACATCTTAAAATAAATAAACTACCAAAACATGGTTGTAAAATACAGAGTAAAGGCTTAAAATGGGAAATCACTGATATTAAAAGATACATACTATGATGCACATGCACACTAATATTAAAAGATAATATTAACAGATGCACACTAATATTAAAAGATAAGATATTAAAACATTAAAAATGTTTCAGAAATATTTGAACAAAAAATGGGGCTAGTTAGGGAATATCTAAATCTCAGGAAGTGAATCTTGATTATTAGTCATGGTCATTATATACCTAAAATCTTCCAGAGTGTATGATTTGATGATAGATCAAAATAAGGGGATAAGAAATGAGGTGGATCATAGGCATATGTGGGCACGGGTGTTTGGGGGGTGTACCTTGAACACCCTCCTCCCCTAAAATTGGGGGGGGGGGGGTCCCAGTACTAAAAACGCTAAAAATGGGGTATTTGAGGTATACCCAAAAAAATGTTTGGCACACCCCCTCAAATTTCGGGGGTCGGGTATAGCCCCAAAATCTGAGAGGCTGCCCACCTATGGTCATAGGTGGATAAAGTGCGAAACAGGGTAGGGTGGATTTTACACTAAAAAAATTTTGAAACTGCCAACACCTGTAGACAGACTGTGCATCCCTCCCCCTAGGGTTTTACTGGGAGGGGGGCATTTGCAAATCAGGAAGGGATGAGTAAATTATTCAGTATTATTAAAAACTTTTAAAGCTTTTTTTAAACTTTTTTATGTCGTTTTAGCTTGATTTTAAGGTTTCGCTTAGGTTTAGGTAAAAAAAGTTTTCTTTAGTTGAGAATTTAAAAGTCTTTCAGAAAATATTTTTTCCAAAGATATTTTGCAGAATGTATTTTTTCTGGGCGCCATTTTAGGGGGGGGGTGTCCGGCATACCCCCAAATTTTAGGGGGGTGTCGGCTATAATCGGGATTTAGGGGAGGAGGGTATAATAACCCCCCAAACTCCCCACTGCCCACCTATGCACCTACCATTCAAATTTTGGAGAATTTAAAAATTATATAATATTAAGGATTATCTTTAAAATAATAAAAAATGACAAAAAAAGCAAAAAAATAAACATTGAATAAACAAACTTGTTATGCAGTGTTTTAGATAATGGTATAAGAATTTCCTAATAAGCATATAAAGAACTTTCTTTTAGTTGTGTTCATGTTTTATCAATTCGATTTTTTGTTTTGATATCTTGTTTTATTTTTATTAATTTTAGCTGTAATATTACAAATATTTTATACCTAATTCTTATCTTGTATGCAAATAAAACGAATATTTTTTGAAGATTATATAATTTGTTATTTTGTTGGCGTTTTTCACACTTAATTAGTCTTTATTAAGCAATCATAATGTTTTGGTGAGGAAAAGGATTTTTCGTGAAAAAAAAACATAAAAAAAAAACTAGTTTGGGTTGTAATAAAATTGTATTAAATTTTACATAACTTTCACAGTACTTCTGATTCCGAGAAGAAAAATATTTTGTAACAATTTAAAACTGTTAACATCAAAAAAACGAAAGGAAAAAGTAAAAAACGATCAAAAATTAGACAAAAATCAAAAAGTTAAACAAGAAATGCTATGAAACAAACAAATTTGTGTGTATAGATCACCTGCAAGACGTGCATTAAGTTAAAGATGAGGATTTGGTTTTCTTCCAACTGTTTTTTGTGGTTTTCAAATGTTTGATCAATCAAATTTTTTGTGTATATTGTTTCTTCGTGCAGCTAAAAAAAACTATAAAACTATTAAATCGCATATCAAACTTACCATACACCTCTTGATAAAAACAAAAATAAGGATTTAAACATTTTTTTCATAAATGAACACGGTCACTGGATAAAAGGGGAAAGGTTTTTACCCTGACTAAATGACATTTCAAAATCCAGCAGGGGGATTCAAGGGCTATTCATTATTTTAAGACGAAGGTTAACCTGGGGTGAATAAGTTTTAAATTTAGAAGGGGTCAGAAGAAGGGTTTAATCTGATGTCAGGGTGGTTAGGACGAGAGTCTGATGTCATAAAAAAACATTTTAAAACCATAAATTTTTGTTGTTAAAGAACAATATTACATTTCATAGAACAATTAGGGAGATAAAGGAGCGTAAAAGATACTAATTTCTGTTTAAAATAAACAAATTAGGATACAAATTGTACTGCACCAAAATTTTTTTCGAAGGAGGAAGATCAGCGTCAGATTACAAATTCTAGAGGGGGTCAGAGTGAAAAAGATTTGATTTTGAGGAATTTAAAGGTTTTAATTTTTTTCTATGAGGGGTCCTAAAAAATTTAGAGGTAAAATGGCGTAGGAGGGAACCCAAAAAAATCTATTACTGCTGACACTTCCGTCTAAAATTTAGGTGTCCCAGCAGGGGTGTATCTAGGATTTCGGAAAAAGGAGTGGGTTGCACTTAGCACTTCATACAGATTTTTACAGATCAATGCATTTTAAGCCATTTTAGACCTATTTTTACCTTATTTTCGCTTTTTATGTCCCTTTTTTTCCCTTTTCCTTTATTTTTTTCTCTTTGTTTTTCTTTCCAACCTGCTTGCCCCTCTGTTTTATTGCCCCTCCATTTCAAAAAAAGTTGCCCCCCATTATAACCCCGGCGGGGGGGGGCAGTGCACACATAGATGAACAAGGGGGTGAATTTTTAACACAAATTCATGTTTTTACACCCTTTTTATACCTAAATATTCAAGCTTTTTATTCAATAAAATGTAGTATTATCCAGGGACGTACCCAGAGTTTCATTTGGGGGGGGGGGGGGGGGGGGGGCTCCGCCCCTCTTTAATTTTTGAAAACGTTAAAAAAGCAGGGATAAACGTAGATAAAGCTCTATAACACACTGTTTTATGCCTAATAACCTATTATCTAATGTTTTTAGCGGTAAAAACATGGATTTCGGAAAGGGGGGTTGTACTCAATACAAATTTTTCAAAAGGGGGGGGTTGTAGGAGGTTGTACTCCAAATTTTCAAAATACCGTAAAAAACATTAAAAAAGGGTAAAATTTTTTGTGCTTCGCGCCAGGTGATTCTTTTTTGCTTTTAGTAGCATTGTTTTTTAAGTTAAACGTGAAAAATTGTTGGTTTAAAAAGATATAATATTAAAAATTGTGCGACAGCACAAAAAAATTTTCAAAACTTGTCTTTAAAATTCATTAGAAACATCACTTAAAAGTTATAAAAAGGTATATAAATGTCGAGTGCTGAGCGGAGCGAACATAGGTGAGAAAGGGGGGGGGGGGGGCAGAGTCTGGTCCACCTCCCCCTAGCCTCGAAATTTTGGGACCCCCTAGACGAAAATCTAGGGGGGCCCCCTCCCCCCAAATTTCCGAATTTTTTACCCCTGACCCCCCACTAGATTTTGAAATCTGATCCCCCCTCCCCCCTCGGAAAAATTTTAGGTACCTGGTACCTTTTTTATACCTACTAAATTTTCTTTCAAAAACGTGAATTTTCATCACATATTCATGCTTTTACACCCTTTTTATACACGAATATGGCTTTTTATTCAATAAAATGTAGTATTATTCTATACAAAGAACAATTATTAAAGTTATTATGGTTTAAAACTGTTTTGCTTTGGACACCGGACCCCACCTGACCCCCCTCTAGATTTTAAAATTTCGCACCCCGGGTCGACCCCCCTAAAAAGCTGGGGGGGTCCGGACCCCCCTCCTAGAATTCAAAATTCGATTTACCCCGGGTAACCACCCCCCCTAGCTTCCCCGACCGTTCTCACCTATGGGAGCGAAGCGCGAGAAAAATTTTTAAAATTGTTCTCTTGGGACCCCCAAATTTTTACCTCCGCCAGCCCAAAAGGGGGGAGGGGGTTACAATCCCCACATAAGCCCCCCTGGCTACGCCCTTGCCCACATTGTAAACGAAAGCACATGAGAAGCATCTCGACTCCACGTTTTTTAGGGTAGGTAGGTAAAGGTACCTTTACCTACCTACCTATATGAAAAAAATCCGAGCCAATGCTATAGGCGGCTGGAAAATTTAGGAGGGGGGAGGTACATAAATCAACCAATATAATTGTTTGTTTTGCTTTCTGTATAGTACTTATTACTTATAAAAAATATTGTACTAACTTTGAAATAACATTAGCATTAGGCAAGATAAATAGCGAGATATATGTATGTATACTATAGAAAGTGACAGCTGAGCGAAGGAAAGCGGAGAAATTTTTGACTTTTGGGGGTCAATTGGGGTACTAAAATTATTTTATAGTTTAGCACCAAGCAATTAGCGAGGCGCTAGAAAATTTTGAATTTTTAGCCTCTGAAAACCCCCAAATTTTACTATCTGGTGACCATTTCGGGGGGGCTGTCGCCCCCCCCCCGCCCAACGACTATCCTTATTTTTCCCCCGGTCCGACCGTTTGGGGGGGGGGGGGCGGCTGCCCCGCCTGGTTACGTCCCTGGTATTATCTATCTTATAAAAAAAACTATTTTTAAACATTTAATGGTTTAAAAGTATTTTGTTTAATTAGACCCCACCTGACCCCCCTCTAGGTTTTAAAATTTTCCACCCCGGGTCGACCCCCCTAGAAAGCTAGGGGGGTTCGACCCCCCTAAATTTTGAAATGTCATTTACCCAGGGTAAACACCTTCCTAGCTTTTTGACTGTGTTCATCTATAAGTGCATAGGTCTGAAAAGAGGATAAAATTTTTCGCGCTTCGCGCAAAGTGTGTTTGCATTGTTTTTTCAGTTAAACTTGAAAAATTTTAAGCTTAAAAAAGTATATTAAAAATCGTGCGACCGCTCAAAAAATCTATATATAAATAGACGTAATGTCTGTGTGTGTCTGTGAGTCTGTGTGTTCCCTAACTCTTCCCTAACCACCCAACGGATTAAGATGAATGAGGTATCGTTGGAAAGCTTATACCCCACCCAGGGAATGTCGTAAGGGGGTTGAAATTTTAAAACAACTTACATGGAGATCTTTATACTGGACAACGCGTTTTCACCAAACGGTGGGGGGGACCCTATGGATTTTGAAACTTAAAAAATTTTTTGACTCAGAATTGACTCAAATTATTGGAAAGAGTAATTAGGCAATGTAAAGACAGAATATCATGATTTTTTGAAAAATGAACATGGACATCTTTATACTGGACAACGTTTTTTTTATTAAAAAAGGGAACTACTTTGCTCACCAACCACAAAAGAGATTGGGCTAAATGAGATATCGTTGCAAAGTTTACGGTCGGGAGAATGTCATAAAAAGGTTTAAATTTAGAAAAATTTGCATGGACATCTTTAGTCTGGACAAAACATTTTCACAAAAAGGGGAAACCTATGGATTTTGGAAAGTGAAAATTTTTTGTCTTTGAATTGGCTCGAACTTATTGATAAGAGTAATTATTCAATGTAAAACCAAAATGACATGTTTTTTGGTAAGATTATCATGGACATCTTAATGCTGGACAACGTTTTTTTACTAAAAAGAGGAACGACCTTCCTCCACAACCAGCAAAAGGATTGGGGTAAATGAGATATCATTGCAAAGCTTACAGGCAGGGGAATGTCATAAATGGGTTGAAATTAAAAAAAATTTCATGGACATCTTTTGGTTGGACAACACATTTTCACAAAAACAGAGCCGTATGGACTTTGAAAGTTAAAAAAAATTTGATCTTCAAATTGGATCAAACTTATTGGTAAGAGTAATTTGCCATTTTAAAGCCAGAATATCATGTTTTTGGAAAAATGAACATGGACATCTTTATGCTGGAAAACGTTTTTTCACTAAAAGGGGCAACAAACTTTCTTCCTAACCACGAAAAGGATTGGGCTAAATGAGATATCATTGGAAAGCTTAAGTTTCAAGGAATGTCATAAAAGGGTTTAATGTTTCAAAAAATAATAACAAGGACATTTTTATGCTGGACAACGCATTTTGACCAAAAGGGGGGCTTCTTCCCAACCACAAAACGGATTGGGCTAAATGAGGTATAATTGCAAAGCTTACAGTCTGGAGAATGTCATAAATGGGTTAAAATTTAAAAAAAAATAACATTGACATCTTTATATTGGACAACATATTTTTACCAAAGATGGAAGAACCTTTCTCCCCAACCACAGAAAAAATTAGGATAAATGAGATATTATGGGAAACTTTATAGTTCAGGAAGCTTACAGTCACGGGAATGGCATAAAAGGGTTGAATTTTGAAAAAAAAAAGTAAATGATTATAAAAAATGCGGGAAAAATTATTTGTCAGCCCTATGGCTTACACGGGCTACTTGTTTTTTCAAAATTGTCATTGAAATTTCTCAGAAATGTTGCTTAAAAGTTGTAAAAGGGTATATAACCGTCAAGCGCTGAGCAGAGTGAAGTGCGAGAAAATTTTAAAAATTGTTGTTACAGAATCCTTAAATTTTTACCTCTGTCAGCCCAAAAGAGCAGGAGAGGTTATTATAAGCCCTATAACCCCCCTGGTTACGCCCTTAGGTGCCAGTACCAGACCTGTGCACTGCCTTCGGGTTTTATTGGGGGGGCGATTTCAAAATGGGGGGAAACTTTTTTGAAACGAAGGGGGGCAATAAAACAGGAGGGCAAGCAGGGGAGAAAGAAAGAAAAAGAGAAAAAAGGGAGAAAAAAAGAAGGGAAAAGGGAAAAAAAGGACAAAAAAAAGCGAAAGTAAGGTAAAAATAGGTTTAAAATGGCTTAAAATACATTGAAATAGGCTAAAAACAGCAAAAAATTGGCAATGATGGTGTCATAATAGGTCAAAAATGGCGTCATAATATTAGGGTATTTTTTTTATTTTTTGGCGGCGGTGGGAGGGGCAATAAAACAGGGGGAGGGCAAACCCTCCAATAAAGCGGGGGTCATTTCTAGACCGTGCACAATTCTGCAGTATCCCCCTTTGGTTTTTTTTAAATTAGAAAAAAATTTTTTTCTAATGTATTAAAGACATCTAAAATACTAAAATAAGAGTAATTTAGGATCATGAAACCTCTTATTCACAAATCACAACAATAAAATTATTCATAATTTAAAACATCAGTGCAGTGCATAACTGCAGCATATACTATAAAAACCTAACCAAAATTGAATAAAGATTTTTTATTTAAAAAAAAACATTTGTTTTTTTTAATTAAAATGGCATATAATAATACCTTAAAACTATTTAATTATAATTTTTATTGTTGTATCTATTAAAAAAAGAGAAATTAATCAGGATTCTGTCTAAAATTTAGGTTTCCTGGTGCTTTTTAAGAGCTTAAAATTAAAAAATTTCTCACCCCAGGGGGCATTGTGCCCCCCTGACCCGCCTGAAAAGGGGCTCTGCCCCTTGACACCGCTAGGGTTCTACCGCCCCAGACCCCTCATTTCTGGTGGGCTCTCGCCCTCAGGCCCCTTGTGGGCACGCAGTGGCATGCCCAGGGGAAGGCGCCCCCCCAGATTTTGTCGTAATGGGCATAGGTCACCTACCTTCGACGGCTAGGAGGGTCCACACCCCGGGGTGTTTTGGTTTTTGACCTCTAGGGGGGTTCACATCACACCCCTGGGTGTTTTTTTGAAAAAAAAAACACCCGGGGGTGCATGGGGTCTTCGAGTCTTTAGGGGGGGATCAGGGGGGTTCATGGTCTTTATGGGGGGTTAGGGGGGGTGCTACCAAATTTTACAAAAAAAGCGTAAAAAACATCATCATAATTATGCAGGTACCTTTTTTGTTGTATTATTTGCTTCAGGGTTAAATAATTGTCAGTTTTCTTCTATTTTCTAGTTAAATAAAACGATTAGTAATTATTTATAATCAATATTTATATGGTTAGTCAGTAGTAACAGTAACTTTTGTCGTACAACTTTGGTCAAGAAGCAATAAACTGTTTCATGTTGTTTAAAACGGGAGGAGCGGCGGCCCACCACCAATAAATATTTTAATTTATTTTTTTTCCTACATTGTCAGTCAAGCAACAAATATTTATATGGTTTATGTTTTATGGTGTAATTGTTGTATGTTGGTTAAATTTCATATAAAAACAATAAAGTGTTGTTATATTTCTTAGGATATTATTTGATTTGTTTTTAATTTAGTAATTGTTTAATTTAACTGTTTTATGGTGTAATTGTTGTATGTTGATTAAATTTTATATAAAACAATAAAGTGTTGTTATATTTCTTATGATATTATTTGATTTGTTTTTAATTTAGTAGAAAATTTTTGCTTTTCTTGTTTGGGTGGAACAATGTTATTTTCCAATTTTACTTACACAAAGCAAGGGAGTAATAGCAGTAATAAATAAACAACTGTGCATTGTACTATTTATCTATCATATACTAAGTGGTCCGTTACCAAACCAAACGAAACGTTAATAATATATAAATATATATATATCCCAATCCCATCCCATTTCTTTTACTGTTAAAAAAACTAATGAAAATATAAACTGTTAGGGGGGGGGGTGTAGCCCGGGGGGAGATGAAGTGGTAGGGGGGTTAGCCAGTTCCAAATCCCTTTGGTAGGGGGGTTTGCCCGGTCTGGATATGGTTGATGGCGGGAGGGGTCGAAAATGGGCCGTAGGGGGTTCAGGGGTTCAAGGGGTCGAAGGGGGGGGGGTCAAAAATGGACCTTAGGGGGGAGAGGTCTCAGAGGCCGTAGTGAGGGGTTGCCACCCCCCTACTACCCCATCGGTGACCTATGGTAAGGGGAGACCTTTACATTTGTGAATAATTTTATTTTTTTTTAATTTTGGGAGAGAAAAATTTTTTTGTTAATATTAATACAGAAATTTTCATAATGCCTTCCAAAAACTTTTCCCCGCTACGCGGGTAGTTTAAATTGCCAATTTATCTTAGTTTTTCGATTTCACATCGACTATCTCGTTCAGTAGTTAAGGCATGTTTAATAATTAATAATTTTAATAATTAATAATTAATAATAAAAACGAAACAAATTTCCGCTTCGCTTCATTCAGCGATTAAGTTCCACAATATGCATATTTCTTGTTATTTATCTTGCTCAATATTATTGAAAAAATTACAATAATTTTAATAAACAATAAGTACTTACTACACATCAATCAAATGATCATATTTTGGTATGATATCAAAACATCATATTCATATTTTATTTGGTAATTTTTCCATATAGGTATCCCAAAAAAGATGGAGAGGAGATGCTGTTCCTGCTCATCTGCTTTGGTTTACAATCTAAGTGTAGCCAAGGGCATAGATGTTTTTTGAGGGGGGGACAGAGGGGTGCACCCCCCCCTAGAGCCAAAATTTTGGACCCCCCCCCCCCTGGAAAAAATCCAGGGGGCCCCCCCCTTCCCCCCAAAGCTCGAGAGCGGTCCGACCTACCCCCCCCCTGGAAGGCTGGACCCCCTCCCCCCCTCCCGACCAATTTGGAAGTATATTTTTTTATTTACTGTCAAAAACACAGGTTTTTAGTTAAAAACAGTGTTTAAATACACTTTTTAGGCCTAAATAGGCTGTTTTAATACATAAAATTCAATATTAGACCTAAAAACACTTAAATTATTGAGTTTAAATAAATTTTGTTAAAAATTTGGACCCCCCTGCCCCCCCCCCCCTAAATTTTAAATCTCGCACCCGGGGTCGACCACCGCTAAAAATCCAGGGGAGATCTGGACCCCTCTGGCCCCCCCTAAAAAATTTTGGCCTTCCACCCCGGGGTGGACCCCCCTAGCGGACCCAACCAAAAACACCTATGGCCAAGGGTCTGAAAGGTCTCTAAATTCTTTTTTGTGAAATCAAGGCTCTGCCAATATCTGCTTCTGCTAATGTAATTTTTAACTAAAAAACATGCTTTACCGCCAAAAACATTAGTTAATACAAATAATAGGCCAAAAATAGTGTATTATACAGATTTATTTACATTCATCCTGCATTTTTAATGTTTTCAAAAATTAGGGAGGACTTCCCCCACCCCTCAAAAAATTTTTTTTCACTAAACCCCCCCCCCAAAAAAAAAAAATTAAAAACCCTGTGTACGTCCGTACGTCCCTGCAAATATAGAAAATTTTTGGGCTTAAATAGGCTCATAACTGCTTACAAAAGATTTAAATCCAAAAAATAACCTCAAAAACAAAGTTTACGTGTTTGATTTGGGGTGGTTGCGGGCTGGGGGCAATACAAGGGGGCAAATCATAGGTGAGAAGGGGGGGGGGGCAGGGTGGGGTCCACCCCCCTAGCATCGAAATTTTGGGACCCCCCCCCCTAGCATAGGTGTTTTTGGTCGGGTCCGCTAGGGGGGGTCCACCCCTGGGTGGAAGGCCAAAATTTTTTAGGGGGGGGGTGCCGGGGGGTCCGGACCCCCCTGGCTTTTTACCCCGGGTGCGAGATTTCAAATTTAGGGGGGGGGGTCAGGGGGGTCCAATTTTTGAGCAAAATTTTTTTAACTCAATAATTTAAGTGTTTTTAGGTCTAATATTGAATTTTATGTATTAAAACAGCCTATTTAGGCCTAAAAAGTGTATTTAAACACTGTTTTAACTAAAAAACCGTTTTTTCCACCGTAAATAAAAAATTATATTTCAAAATTGGTCGGGAGGGGGGTAAGGGGGGGGGTCAGCCTCGCTAGGGGGGGTCAGGCCGGACCGCTCTCGAGCTTTGGGGAGAGGGGGGTGCCCCCCTAAATTTTTTTTAGGGGGGGTCCAAAATTTTGGCTCTAGGGGGGGGGGTGCACCCCTCTGTCCCCCCCCAAAAACACCTATGCCCCCTAGACGAAAATCTAGGGGTGCCCCCCCTCCCAAATTTCCGAATTTTTTATCCCTGACCCCCCTCTAGATTTTAAAATCTGACCCCCCTCCCCCCTCGGGAAAATTTTAGGTACCTTTTTTATACTAATTTTTTTTTCCAAAAACGTGAATTTTCATCACATATTCATGCTTTTACACCCTTTTTATACATGAATATGGCTTTTTATTCAATAAAATGTATTATTATCCTATAAAAAGAACAATTATTAAAGTTATTATGGTTTAAAACTGTTTTGTTTCGGACACCGGACCCCACCTGACCCCCCTCTAGATTTCAAAATTTCGCACCCCTGGTCGACCCCCCTAAAAAACTAGGGGGGTCCGGACCCCCCTGCTAGAATTCAAAATTCGATTTACCCCGGGTAACCACCCCCTCCCCAGCTTCCCCGACCGTGCTCACCTATGGGGCAAATCCTCTAATAAAGCGGGAGGGGGGCATTTTCAGACCACGCACAGGCATGTGTACCCCTACCTATACATCTTGCTTATTCCAATAGATTAATACAAGTAAATATAAATTACTTTATTAATAAGCACACCAATGTCTTCTTTAATTTTCAAGTACGCTTCATCCCTGCGACAAATTAACTGTGATTTGGCATTAATGACATCCTGCTTTAGTTTCAAAAGTTCATCGTCTAATTGTTCAATAGCATTCATTTTTACTAAAACGACAAGATTTTTTTATTTAATATTAATATTTTAGTACAAATGTATTAGGGGCCAGAAGGGCAAAGCACCGGCACTGGCTTTAATGGATCAAGCAAGTCCGTGGCCAAAGAAGAAGGATTGGGGGATTAATCCCCCTCTCAAATTCTGGGAAGGCAAAAACTTTTGTAAGGGTCCCCCATGGTTTTTTTTAAATTAAAAAAAAAATTTTCTAATCACTTCACTCCGCAATGTATTAAAGCTATCCAAAAGATTATTTTATTAAAAAAAGTTCGTTCTTTTTTAATTAAAATGGTAATAATACAATAAAACTATTTAATTATAACTTTTTTTGTTGTATCTATTTAAAAAAAAGAATAAATAAGGATTCTGTACTTAAATTTAGGTTTCTTGGTGCCTTTTAAGAGCTTCAAAATTAAAAAATTTCTAGGGTCAAGAGCATAGGTGTTTTTGGTCGGGTCCGCTAGGGGGGGTCCACCCCCCGGGTGGAAGGCCAAAATTTTTTAGGGGGGTCCGGACCCCCCTGGCTTTTTAGGGGGGGTCGACCCCGGGTGCGAGATTTCAAATTTAGGGGGGGGTCAGGGGGGTCCAATTTTTTAGCAAAATTTTTTTAACTCAATAATTTAAGTGTTTTTAGGTCTAATATTGAATTTTATGTATTAAAACAGCCTATTTAGGCCTAAAAAGTGTATTTAAACACTGTTTTTAACTAAAAACCCGTGTTTTTGACAGTAAATAAAAAATATACTTCCAAATTGGTCGGGGGAGGGGGGGGGGCGGGGGGTCAGTTTTGCTAGGGGAGGTCAGGCCGGATCGCTCTCCAGCTTTGGGGGGGGGGCCCTAAATTTTTTCTAGGGGGGGGGGTCCAAAATTTTGGCTCTAGGGGGGGGGGGGCACCCCTCTGTCCCCCCCCCAAAAACACCTATGGTCAAAAGGCAGGAGCCCCTTGACCCCGCTGGGGGGCTCCCGCCTCCCGGACCCCCTTGTAGGAAAAGATGAACACAGTCACCAAAACTAAAAGCATATTAAAAGAATATTAGAAGTAATATCTAAAAGCATATTAAAGTCAAAAAATCAACTTTTCTTCGCTTTGCGAGTAGTTTAAATTGATAATTTATCTTAGTTTTTTAATTTAAATCGATTATGCCGGTCAATAGTTAAGGCATACATGTTAAATTAAACTACTAAAAACACCATTTATAAACGTTTTAAGGTCTCTCCGGACAGTTTTCTTAAGTATGGAAAATCGCGATTTTTAGCACACAAGACCTCGCGAAATACAGAAATGCTTCCATAAAAAATTAATATGTGTTAAAAACGCAAAAATACCACGATTATAAAGTGCACATTCATTATATTATTGGTAGTAGTTGAATTAATTGATATTAAAAATCAAATTGCATCAAAATTTTTTTAAAACCCAAAAATATTCACTGCTCAGTATCAGGGACGTAGCCAGAGTTTCATTTTGGGGGGGGGGGGGCGGATTTTAGTACAAAAAAAAAATTTCGGGGGGGGGGGCTCCGGCCCCCCCCCCCCCCCCAACTTTTTGGGGGTGGGGGGGTGGAGCCCCCTTTAATTTTTGAAAACGTTAAAAAAACAGGGATAAACGTAGATAAAGCTGTATAATACACTGTTTTTGGCCTAATAACCTATTATCTAATGTTTTTAGCGGTAAAAACATGTTTTCTTAGTTAAAAATTCATAAGCACACATTGACAGAGCCTGGATTTTACAAAAAAGGAATTTAGAGACGTTAGTTTCAGACCCCTTGGCTAAACCCACATTGTAAACCAAAGCACATGAGCAGCATCTCGGCTCCATGTTTTCTAGGGTACCTACCTATATGAAAAAAATCCGAGCCAATGCTATAGGCGGCAGGAAAATTTAGGAGGGGGAGGTACATAAATCAACCAATATGATTGTTTGTTTTGCTTTCTGTGTAGTACTTATTACTTATAAAAATTATTGTACTAACTTTAAAATAACATTAGCATCAGGCAACATAAATAACGAGATATATATGTATGTATACTATAAAAAGTGACCGCTGAGCGAAGCGATGCGGAGCGATTAGCGATTTGGCGTTTGGCGCCGAGCGATTAGCGAGGCGCTAGAAAATTTTGAATTTTTAGCATATGAAAACCCCCAAATTTTACTATCTGGCGACCATTTCGGGGGGGGGGGGGGCGCCCCCCCCCCCCGCCCAACCACCATCCCATTTTCTCTCCCTGTCCGACCGTTTCGGGGGGGGGGGGGGGCGGCCGCCCCCCTCGCCCCCCCCCTGGCTACGTCCCCGCCCAGTATACAGACCTGTGCACTGCCCCCCCCGGGGTTAAAACGGTGGGGGGGGGCAATTCCAAAATGGGGGGCACGGGGAGGCGCAACTTTTTTGAAACGGGGGGGGGCAATAAAACAGGGGGGGGCAAGAAGGGGGGAAAGAAAAAAAAAAGAAAAAAAGGGGAAGAGAAAGAGAAAAAAAGAAGGTAAAAAGGAAAAAAAGGAAAAAAAAAGCGGAAATAAGGTAAAAATAGGTCTAAAATGGCTTAAAATACATTGAAATAGGCTAAAAACTGCAAAAAATTTGCGATGATGGCGTCATCATAGGTCAAAAATGGCGTCATATTTTAGGGTACTTTTTCATTTTTTGGCGAATGGGAGGCAATAAAACGGAGGGGGGGGGGGCAAATCCTCCAATAAAACGGGGGGGGGGCATTTTCAGACCGTGCACAGGTCTGAGTATATATTAAAAAAATACTTCCAATAAAGAGGAACTGTTACCCTTTTCTACGTACGTAAAAACCAATGGAAATATTTTTGTATTTATGGTTTAATATACGATTTTCCATGAAAATGGGGATCAATTTCTGCAAAATTGCGAGGATTTAAAAAAAACGTAGATTTAATTTAATTTAGTGAAATTTAAAGCTCCAGACTGTATGTTTTTATTGAAATATATGATTTTTAAACTGCAATATCTCTCGTGCTGTTCATTTGTTGTGTGTGCATATTTTATATTTAATAATGGTTGTGGGTTCATAGGTGTTTTTGGTCGGGTCTGCTAGGGGGTCCACCCCCGGGTGGAAGACCAAAATTTTTTGGGGGGTCCAGGGGGGTCCGGACCCCCCCTGGCTTTTTATGGGGGGATCGACCCCGCGTGCGAGATTTTAAATTTAGGGGGGGGGGGTGGGTCAGGAGGTCCAGTTTTTTAACAAATTTTTTTAACTCAATAATTAAAGTATTTTTAGGTCTAATATTGAATTTTATGTAATAAAACCGCCCATTTAGGCCTAAAAAGTGTATTTAAACACTGTTTTTAACTAAAAAATCGTGTTTTGACAGTAAATAAAAAAATATACTTCCAAATTGGTCGGAAGGGAGGGAGAGGTCAGCCTCGCTGGGGGGGGGGGGTCAGGCCGGACCGCTCTTGAGCTTTGGGAGAGGGGGGGGCCTCTGGATATTTTCTAGGGGCATAGGTCACCGAAGGGGGGGTCACCCCCCCCCTACGGCCTCTGAGACCTATCCCCCCCCCTAAGGCCCATTTTTGACCCCTCCCCCCCCATCGACCCCTTGAACCCCTGACCCCCCCCCCTAAGGCCCATTTTTGACCACCCCCCCTCACTAGACAATCCCAAAAAATGCTTAAAAAATGGTCAAATTTCGTCAAAAAATTGTCAATTTTGGTCAAAAAAAATGGTACCCGGGGTGTGACCACCCCCCCTGCTTTTTTTCAAAAAAATCACCCTGGGGTGTGACCCCCCCCCCGGGCGGTCAAAAACCTTCACACCCCGGGGTGTGGACCCCCCCCCCCTGAGCCGTCGAAGGTCGGTGACCTATGTCTAGGGGGGGTTCAAAATTTTTGGCTCTAGGGGAGGGGTGGACCCCTCTGTCCCCCCCCCCCAAAAAAAACACCTATGGGTAGGTTTATAAACTTCTTTTAGAAAAGCTGAGCAGATGGACATGTGGTCCAGTCGATAACGCCTAGGCTTCAAATTTTTGAGGTCAAGGGATCAATTCCCACTGTGAACATATTTTCATTGCCACATTTTTTATATAACATTAATATTTATTTTAGAATTATTATAATTTTTTCAATGAATCAAAACAAAAAAAAATTATTTGTAAATATATAAACCGCATTTGTTTCCTACTTTTTGCCACTTATTCAAATTTTTGTTAATGGCATATTCCAAAATATTATAATTCTCTATAATTACAATAAATAATAAAATACATTTTATGTAAGAAAAAAAATTTTTGTTCTGTATTTTCTATTGGTTTTTTATAGAACGATGTTGATTGAAAACTGTCTGGAGCTAAATTGATTGATGGTCAATTAGTCCAAAGTGAAATTATCCAATTTTATTTTTACCAGAATATTATTTGTCGAAAGTTTTCAACCAAAGGTATTTTTTTACGCAGGAATAATTACTGGAAACGGTAACTTTTGCAAAAATACATTCCAGTAAAATATCTTCGGAAAAAATAACTTCTAGTCGGGCGTTGCAAAAAATATTATGCTGGAAGGTATTTTATCCGCCCTTAAAAATTAAATAACCTGACGAGTGAGACGTGCAGCGAAATTAAAATAAAGCAATCTTATAATTCATTTAAAACATTGCCAACTATTGCGAATTTAAACACCAAAAAATAATAAATAAAGAAATAAAATTTGTCATTTGATTTATTCTAAATACTTCCAAAGTACTAATGTTTAAATAAAGTATTTATGCATAAAAATCAGCGTTTGTGTGTGTGCACAGTGTTGATTCGTCATTAAAGTGTTTTTTTTTACAAATTTACAAAAAAGTATCGATGTAGAATTATGCTAAATTGGTACACTACGCTTTAAATATAAATCAATACGCTGTTAAATTAATTAAAATAAATCAGGGACGTAGCCAGGGGGGCGGGGGGGGGGCGGCCGCCCCCCCCCCCGAAACGGTCGGACAGGAGGAAAAATAAGGATAGTGGTTGGGCGGGGGGGGGGGGGGGGGCCCGCCCCCCCCCCCGAAATGGTCGCCAGATAGTAAAATTTGGGGGTTTTCAGATGCTATAAATTCAAAATTTTCTAGCGCCTCGCTAATCGCTCGGCGCCAAACTTTAAAATAATTTTAGTACCCCAATGGACCCCCAAAAACCAAAAATTTGTTCCGCATCGCTTCGCTCAGCGGTCACTTTTTATAGTATACATACATATATATCTCGTTATTTATGTTGCCTGATGCTAATGTTATTTTAAAGTTAGTACAATAATTTTTATAAGTAATAAGTACTACACAAAAAGCAAAACAAACAATCATATTGGTTGATTTATGTACCTCCCCCCTCCTAAATTTTCCTGCCGCCTATAGCATTGGCTCGGATTTTTTTCATATAGGTAGGTACCCTAGAAAACATGGAGCCGAGATGCTGCTCATGTGCTTTGGTTTACAATGTGGGTTTAGCCAAGGGGTCTGAAACTAACGTCTCTAAATTCCTTTTTTGTAAAATCCAGGCTCTGTCAATGTGTGCTTATGAATTTTTAACTAAGAAAACATGTTTTTACCGCTAAAAACATTAGATAATAGGTTATTAGGCCAAAAACAGTGTATTATACAGCTTTATCTACGTTTATCCCTGTTTTTTTAACGTTTTCAAAAATTAAGGGGGGGCTCCGCCCCCCCCCCCAAAATTTCGGGGGGGGGGGGGGGGGGGGGGGGCCCCGCCCCCCCCCCCGAATTTTTTTTTGTACTAAAATCCGCCCCCCCCCCAAAATGAAACTCTGGCTACGTCACTGAAATAAATTACAAATTTAAATAGTACTCTGGTCCGCTTAATTTGAAAAGTAAAATTAGTCGCTTCGCTAATAATGGACAAATTAAAAACTTAATGCTTTTATAAACTCAAAGTATAAAATCATACTGGTGTAAAAGATTTAAAAGCAAATTAAAACTTAGTTTTAATTAAATTTATTTTTCCTGAGCCAGAAAAAAATTAAAATCAAGCTAAATTGGATTGTTGTGCGTTTTTTTTAAATAATGCTTTCTTTAAAAAATCCGATTTTTGTTATCAATAGTTTGTAATGTTTTAAATAATACGATCTGTTTATTTGGATTTCAATGCGCCAAATTTTATGGTTTTGAAAACTCAGTATAAAACTATTCTTATCTAAGGTAGTCTAAAATTTTTTCTGAAGATATTTTACTAGAATGTATGTAAGTTACTAGAATGTATGTGAATGTAAGTTTCTGTCCAAAGATGCAGAATGTATTTCTTTCGGACACCGTGAAGAAAAAAAAATTTGAAAAACAAAAATGACAATTTATAAAGCTAGGCACACAGGAACGTCAGGCGCATGGGCGTAGCCAGGGGGGTCTAGGGGGTCTAGACCCTCCCCCCTTTTGAGTCAGCAAAGGGAAAAATTTGGGGTTAGACCCCCCCTTTTGGGTCGCCAAGGATAAAAATTTGGGGGTTTAGAACGGCAATTTTTTAAAAATTTTCTCGCGCTTCGCTCCGCTCAGCGCTCGATTGATTATGTAGTCTCCACTTTCAAATTTGTGTTACTTTGTTTTGTAATCTTGGTATGACCACGCTGAACCCACCCAATTCTTAATGTTTTAATTGGTCTCCACTTTCAAATTTGTGTTACTTTGTTTTGTAATCTTAATACCACCACGCTAGACCCCCCTTTAGATTGTTATATAGTGGTATTTAACATTTAGAGGTTAGGAGAAGTAATTTTAAAAACATTTTCTTGCACTTTGCATTGCTCAGCTGTAATTCCATGTACTCATTTTTATGTTTTTAGGTTTTTACTATTAGGTTTTTAATGTTTTTGAAATCGAAAATTTTAAGATATCAAATTGTTTGTAAAAAATTTTTTTTGTTTTATGGACTTATTTTTATTGAATAATAGGAAAATAATGAAGTATGTGACATAAACAAGGCAATAAACACTCCGCGCGAAGCGCGGAAATTTTTTTTAGCCCTTTTATAACGTTTAGAATTTGGACCCCCCTGGACCCCCCCCTTTCAGAATTTTTGTTCAGGGTTGGACCCCCCTTTCCGAAATCCTGGCTACGCCCATGGTCAGGCGCGTCAGCAATGAGATTTAGCCTATACTGGCAAGCATTAAAAGACACCTACCACACCCAAGTCCGTAGCCAGGGGGGGGGATTGGGGGGATTAATCCCCCCTCAAATTCTGGGAAGGCAAAAAATTTCGTAAGGGTCCCCCCTTTGGTTTTTTTAAAAATTTAGAAAAAAATTTTTTTTTTCCAAATCACTCTGTAATGTATTAAAGCTATCTAAAATGCATTATTTAAAGTGATTTAGGTTCATAAAAGCTCTTATTTATAAAAAAGGAATTATTTATAATTCAAAACATTAGTGCAGTGAGTTTAAAAATATTGTATTTTTGTTTTGTGTGAAAATATTTGCATAAAAGCGGCAGTATCAAAGAGCGGGAAGTCACGACTGAACCACTTTTTTGGTATAAAAAAGCGGTTTTCTTGGATTTTTTATTGTAAATGCTTTGGTTACTCACTTTAAAACCGTCTTCTTTAATTATTACTGTTAAAATGACAGAGCCACAAAGGCACTTAATGGACATATCCAATTTCGCTGGTAGGAACCTCAATGAAAATGAAAGAAAAAACTTACTTAACAACTGTTGGAACCCCAGCGACAATTTGGACAATTTTGGATATTAATAACTGAAGCATTTACTATAAACACTTAAATTAAATAAAGATTTTTTATTTTTAGAAAACGTTTGTTCTTTTTTATTAAAATAGTAATAAAATACCTAAAACTATTTTATTTTGTTGTATTTATTTAAAAAAACAACAGAAAATAAATAAAAATTCAGTACTTAAATTTAGGTTTCCTGGTGCCTTTTAAAAGCTTAAAATTAAAAAATTTTCCACTCAGGGGGCATTCTGCCCCCCGGGCCCCCCTGACAAGGGGCTCACCCCTTGACCCTGCTGGGGAGCTCCCGCCCCCCAGACCCCCCTTGTGGGCCCCTATAAAGCACCTTCCAAAAAATCCCCCCCTCAATTCAGGGACGTAGCCAGAGTTTCATTTTGGAGGGGGGTGCGGATTTTAGTACAAAAAAAATTTTTGGGGGGGGGGGCTCCGCCCTCCCCCCGAAATTTTGGGGGGGGGGGGCGGAACCCCACCTTAATTTTTGAAAACGTTAAAAAAGCAAGGATAAACGTAGATAAAGCTGTATAATACACTGTTTTTGGTCTAATAACCTATTATCTAATGTTTTTAGCGGTAAAAACATGTTTTCTTAGTTAAAAATTACATAAGCACACATTGACAGAGCCTGGATTTTACAAAAAAGGAATTTAGAGACGTTAGTTTCAGACCCCTTGGCTAAACCCACATTGTAAACCAAAGCACATGAGCAGCATCTTGGCTCCATGTTTTCTAGGGTACCTACCTACATGAAAAAAATCCGAGCCAATGCAATAGGCGGCAGGAAAATTTAGGAGGGGGGAGGTACATAAATCAGCCAATATGATTGTTTGTTTTGCTTTCTGTGTAGTACTTATTATTTATAAAAATTATTGTACTATACTAACTTTAAAATAACATTAGCATCAGGCAACATAAATAACGAGATATATATATGTATGTATACTATAGAAAGTGACTGCTGAGCGAAGCGAAGCGGAACAAATTTTTGGTTTTTGGGGGTCCATTGGGGTACTAAAATTATTTTAAAGTTTGGCGCCGAGCGATTAGCGAGGCGCTAGAAAATTTTGAATTTTTAGCCTCTGAAAACCCCCAAATTTTACTATCTGGCAATCATTTTGGGGGGGGGCGGCCGCCCCCCCCCGCCCAACCACTATCCTTATTTTTCCTCCTGTCCGACCGTTTCGGGGGGGGGGGGGCGGCCGCCTTCCCCGCCCCCCCCCCCCCTGGCTACGTCCCTGCCTCAATTCAAATCCTGGCTACGGCCCTGACACCTACTACACCGACGGACCGACCGAGGGGTGAAAGTCTCTCTTGTTACTAAAAACTTCCTAAGCAACCTAAGCAAAACCTTAAAATCAAGCTAAATTTAATGTTTTGTTTTTTTGCTTAGGCTGCTTAGGTCCGTCGGTGTGGTAGGTGTAGTAGGTGTCGGTACAATTCCCATACGCGTCCCAAAATTCGATTTGACCGATCCGCAGGTAAAATACACATATAAAATATCTTTGTACACTAAGTCAGACACGCAGACTTCGTTTTGATAGTTATTTTCAAGATTTGAGCTTATCAAAAAAAGTTATGAACCATTTTATACCCAAAAAATGACCTTTTTCAACATATGCAATTTATGATGTTAATAAAAACAAGTGTAAACGCACAAATTAAATTAAAAACTATGTTTTTACAATGCTAGAAGTCTGAAAAACTCAAAAATTTTTAAAAAAAATTAAAAATTCGAAAGTTACATGAACCACCAAAAACATGGAAAACAAAACTTTTTTGGCTTTAAATGCTAATAGTAACTTATTTTTTTACCGATTTATTGCCCCTAAGCCTAAGGAAAACCTAAAAATCAAACAAAATTGTAATATAATTGATTTTTATTAAAATAAATTGTTTTTCAAAAATGTGAATTTTTTCACAACTAAAATTTGATGGCTATTTGAACGATTATTATAACAAATTGGTTGTTACCATGAAAAAAATAAAAGTATATTTGTAACTGCCAGACACTTGGTAATACAAAAAAAATAATATTAGTTTGATTAAAGGCCTAAAAAAATTTTCCTTAATAACATAAATTGTACATGCCAAAATAGGGGCAATTTTTGGCGTATAAATCGGCTTATAACTCCTAATTTTTTTGAAAAGCTCAAATCTCAAAAATAGCCACAAAAACCAAGTCTACGGGTCCGATTTAGGGTATTAAGATGTTTTATAAATGTATTTTACTTTAGGGTCGGTCATATCGAATTTTGGGACGCGTATGGGAATCCTACCGTAGGTGTCTTTTAGTGCTTGCCCCTAACCTAAGGCTAAGCGAAGCCTAAAACACAACCCAATCTTTATAAAATAGCTGCGTGGAGAAAGTTTGGATTGTTTTTAGGCTTTGATTAGGCTTAGAAACGCGTTGTGAGCTCGTTCCTGACGCGCCTATGTGCCCAGTTTTATAAATTGCCGAAAAACGGTTCCCGGAAATTCGTCTTTTACAATTCGTCTTTCAACATCTCATCTTCTACAACTCGTCTTTGGAAAATTTGTCTTTTAAAAATTTTGTCTTCGGAAAAATCGTCTTTTGGATAGTTTTTAGTAACAAGAGAGAGACTTTCACCCCTCGGTCGGTCCGTCGGTGTGAGTAGGAGTCAGGGCCGTAGCCAGGATTTGAATTGAGGCAGGGACGTAGCCAGGGGGGCGGGGAGCAGCGGCCGCCCCCCCCCCCCACAAACGGTCGGACAGGGGAAAAATAAGGAGTGGTTGGACGGGGAGGGGGGCGGCCGCCCCCGCCAGATGATAAAATTTTGGGGTTTTCGGAGGCTAAAAATTCAAAATTTTCTAGCGCCTCGCTAATCGCTCGGCGCCAAACTTTAAAATAATTTGAGTACTCCAATGGACCCCCAAAAACCAAAAATTTGTTCCGCTTCGCTTCGCTCAGCAGTCACTTTCTATAGTATATATACATATATCTCGCTATTTATCTTGCCTAATGCTAATGTTATTTCAAAGTTAGTATACAATAATTTTTATTAAAGTAATAAGTACTACACAGAAAGCAAAACAAACAATCATATTGGTTGATTTATGTACCTCCCCCTCCTAAATTCTCCTGCCGCCTCATCGCATTGGCTCCGATTTTTTTCATGTAGGTAGGTCTCACCCTAGAAAACATGGAGCCAAGATGCTGCTCATGTGCTTTGGTTTACAATGTGGGTTTAGCCAAGGGGTCTGAAACTAACGTCTCTAAATTCCTTTTTTGTAAAATCCAGGCTCTGCCAATGTGTGCTTATGTAATTTTTAACTAAGAAAACATGTTTTTACCGCTAAAAACATTAGATAATAGGTTATTAGGCCAAAAACAGTGTATTATACAGCTTTATCTACGTTTATCCTTGCTTTTTTAACGTTTTCAAAAATTAAGGGGGGCTCCGCCCCTGCCCCTAAAATTTTGGGGAGGGGGGCGGAGCTTCCCCCCCCCAAAATTTTTTTGTACTACAATCCCCCCCCCCCTCAAAATGAAACTCTGGGTACGTCCCTGAATTGAGGGAGGGATTCTTTGGAAGGTGGTTTATAGGGGCCCACAAGGGGGGGTTTTCTTGGGGGGCGGAGCCCCCCACAGCGGGGCCAAGGGGCAGAGCCCCTTGTCTGGGGGGGGTCCGAGAGGAATGCACCGGGGTGGAAAATTTTTTAATTTTAAGCTTTTAAAAGGCATCAGAAAACCTAAATTTAATTACTGAATCTTTATTTATTTTCAGTTGTTTTTTTAAATGAAAAATACAACAAAATAAAATAGTTTTAGGTATTTTTATTACTATTTTTAATAAAAAAGAACAAACGTTTTCTAAAAATAAAAAATCTTTATTTAATTTAAGTGTTTATAGTAAATGCTTCAGTTATTAATATCCAAAATTGTCCAAATTGTCGCCTGCAATTCCAACAGTGTTTAAGTAGGGAAAGTTTTTTACTTTCATTTTCATTGAGGTTCCTACCACGGTAAATGGATATGTCCATTAAGTGCCTTTGTGGCTCTGTCATTTTTAACAGTAATAATTAAAATAAGGTTACTTTTTAAAGTGAGTAACCAAACTATTTACAATAAAAAATCCAAGAAAACCGCTTTTTTATACCAAAAAAGTGGTTCAGTCGTGACCTCCCGCTCTTTGATACTGCCGCGTTTATGCAAATATTTTCACACACAACAAAAATACAATATTTTTAAACTCACTGCATTAATGTTTTGTATTATAAATACTTCCTTTTTATAAATAAGAACTTTTATGAACCTAAATCACTTTAAATAATGCATTTTAGATAGCTTTAATACATTACAGAGTGAGTTGGAAAAAAAAAATTTTTTCTAAATTTTTAAAAAAACCAAAGGGGGGACCCTTAATGAAATTTTTTTGCCTTCCCAGAATTTGAGGGGGGGA
>JASAMX010009343.1:0-22905 GCA_030248175.1 Microlaimidae sp. YZB2_3 | reverse complement strand
TTCTTCGTTCAGTTACGTATGCTTCTTTGTTTTCTGGTTCCCCACTTCTGTCTGGTTTCAATTTCCTTATAGGCAAATAAAATCTAGCTGACCGCGAAAATTGCAGTATTGAATCGACTATTTAACAAGAAAGCCATTCAAAATTTTTAACGAAATCGGTTTAATAATAAAGATCAAAACCCGTATCAAAATTATATATCAATTTACTTAATTTAAAATCAAATGCAAATTTTTAAAGGGCTAAAGATGGTTAATTCTTGTATATTTTGTAAAAAGGTGGAATTAAAAAAAAAAATCCGCGTTCTTATTTGTTTTAGAAAAAAAACGTAATTACCGCACAATTTTAATTGATCCCCTCATGTCTGCATTCTAATTTTCAGCGTCAGCCAGATATAATTCAACCATAAGTTTAAAGTTCGATTGGCGCCAATTTCTCCAAATAATAGAATTAAAAATGAAAAAAAATTTAAATTTACACGTTCTTTTACAGTATATTAACCATCACAGCATAACGGTTCATGTAAAATTAAGGCTGGTTCATACATAGTTAAGCCAAAACGTCATTTGACAAGCTAAAATGTCTTTTGGACACGCCAAAAGTCCTTTAGACAGTCCAAAGAACGAAGTATGAACCAACCTTTAGAGGTCGAATAAGTAAAATAACACAAAAAAACTCGTTTTTTGCTGCATCAAAGGCGCATTTAGAAAAGATAACCTTTTAGGAGTCAAGCTTCACCTGCTTTTATTTTAGAAGTATCATTTTTATTTTAGAATGACTAATCAAACTATGAGCTAATAAACTATAATAAGCGATTACAAATTAAAAAACCTAATCTAAATAAAAATTTGAATTGTATATTAAACCACAACTAAGTTGTTTGTTTAGTTACAATGACTCAATACGTATAACACGGCATTCTTTTTAATAATCAGTCACAATTATATGATTTTATGTTGACTTATTCTGCCATAGCGTATCATAAATTCGTCCTATTACTGATTTTCTTGGGGTGAAGGAGGAGGGCGAGGAAACGAACACGATGATAGATTTAATTAATTGATTCATTCCGAAAAACCTGATATAAGTGGCAGCACTGGTGGCGTCTAAGACATTTTGCCCGAAACGCCAAAAGAGTGGATATGGGGTTTGGGAGCTGAGACCGGATTTGTTAATATCCTCTCCGCATCCCTTACCTTGTATCTACTCTATGTGTAGCTTAAGTAGAACTCAATAGAACAATGTTTGCTGTAGTTTTGAAATCAGCAAGCAGCGTTTTAACCACAATAGTTTGCCCAGTATTAGGTTTATAATGTTTTTGTAACTATTTTTTTTATTTTAACAACCGTCAAACATCAGCTTTATAAACAAAGGACATCAACTGTACCGTACCAGCTAACATAATCTCAGGCAGTTTGTATAAATTTCAAACAGGGTGTAATTAAATTCACTTTGATTGGTTTATACAAAAGTTCTGTGGATTATATCTACGTGGGATATGAGAACGAAATGGGATGTGAATATTGAGTAGTCAATGCACCTAAATATTGAGAGTGCCTTGCTGTCTATATTCCGCCTTTTTTTGTTCATTTTTTTTCATTTTTTACAAGTTCTCAAAAGAACAATTTACCCTACTCGGAGTAGGGTAAATTTTTCTTTTGAGAACTTGTAAAAAATTACAAGTGGCCATAGTTTAAAACTGGAATAACTTTAAACACACAACAGCTACGTACATGAAATTTTAAATAGTTTGCACATGGCATATAATCTTTTTTCATTTCAAATTTCAACGCAAATGGTTCAGAATAAAAAAAGTTATTGATAGACTTGTAATTTACGAAGACCAGTATTTTATGAAACAGGCCCCTGACGTTTATCTGCGACAAACCAGTCTCCAGACGGCGTAAACTGAAATCGGTGTCCGGAAAAAATACCTTCTACAAAATATCTTCCGGAAAAATATCTTCTTTCAGCAGTAAATTATTCAGTATTAGTAAAAACTTTTAAAGGTTTTTTTAAACTTTTTTATGTCGTTTTAGCTTGATTTTAAGGTTTTGCTTATGTTTAGAAAAAAAAAATTTTTTTTAGTTGAGAATTTAAAGGTCTTTTAGAAGATATTCTTTCCGAAGATATTTTGCAGAAGATATTTTTTCCGGGCGCCCTGAAATCAAGTACGTTTCTACGTTAGCCCACAGAAAAAAACTTAAAAGTTCAATTTTTTAATTTTGTTTTCAAAAATATTAATTAATTAAAAAAATTAGCTATAAACTGTTTCCAATTATTATATTCAAACGTATAAAATAATTGTTTTTATATGGATTTAATTTTAAAATCTAAAATTTAAGATATCTTAAAAATATAAAAAATTTAAACATTAAACACAGCAAAAATTTTAAATGTGAGCATGCAAAATAATAAATATAATTAAAATTCAAACAATAAACCTAGCAAAATAAAATTAAGATTGTGAACAAACACATAAAATTAAAACGGAATTAAAATTTGGAGTTTTATAAGAATATCAAAAAAATAAAAATATACAAAGACAGAAATATGGAACAGAAAGCTCACCATGCTTTTAGTAAAATTCAAATTGATTATAGGTGCAGCCCGATATTGCAAGCAAGCGCAAGCACCACACCAATTTTTATACGAAAATTTGGTTGAAATGAGTTTTAATAGTTTCTCTCATAAACTTTGAAATAAATTACTTTGGAAAAGTACTACCAATTAATATATTTTAGGCGGATTTAAAATGTAATTTTGGTAATTAAACTTTTGAAAGCGCAAAATTACACAATTTTTGATTGGCGCATTGTAAAAGTAAAAAAAAACACAAAAATTTGCTATTTATTTTAGCCGATACATTAAAATTTGACATCATTTTAAAATTCGCCAAAAAAATATCTCAAAGTAAAAATAATTATTTGTTAGTTTCTGAAACCTCTAAAACAATCAAGATCTTTATGTCAGAATTGCTCTAAAAACACTGTTTCAATTAGTATTTTCCCAAAACGTTCCCGAAACGCCCAAAGAGTTCCTTAAAACAAATTAGGTAGGAGACGCGTTTGGGAATCATATACAAATTTTAAAATTATGCAAATTTTAAACTTTCACATTAAACTATTTAAACTATTTATGTGTCTGGCCATGAGTTCACATTATTAACAAAAATTTTTTGTATCGTATATTATAGGAGATTTGGTCGAAAATATCGTCATTTGAAAGTTTATTATTAGACGAACTTCTAGACTTAGAATTGTTTTTTCCGTTATATTTCATCAGCAATTCTCGCTATATAAATCATATTTATTTTAAAAATATAATTAGACTGATTTATAGTTTTTGTTATTTTTTGTATTTAAAAAATGATTGTTATTTGCAAAAACCAACATAAATTTGAAAGCTTTTTATAAGCTATAAAATGGGAAAAAATCACTCACTAATATTTTTCAGGTTTTATTTCCTTGTTCATTCTTACGTCATTTATGGCCTTACGCAAAACCCCTTTTATGATAAAAAAATCCGGGATACGCCATATTTTATAGTCCTAACTAGCCTTGAAAAATGCTCTAAGAATAGAGCAGGAAAAAGGGGCGATTTTTCCCCGGGCGTATGTTTAGACAGAAAAGATGTAGACTAGTCTGAGATGGACATTATGTGGACTATAGGAAATTTGCATTTGGTTTGGCCAGCTGCTCACTAAATAAAAATTTCTACGATATGATAATGATTTGTTTATACATTGATCTAATCACACAGCACTGTTGCATTTTTTTTTAGTTTGATGAAATGTCAATTGAAAAAATCATACTCACAGCAATCTTTGACAAGCGCGAAATCGCCACTTTTTCAAATTTATAGTTGTTTGTTAACATACAAATATAAACTTCTAATTGAAAAAGTGGCGATTTAGCGCTTGTCAAAGATTGCTGTGAGTATGATTTTTTAAATTTAAAATTCATCAAACTAAAAAAAAATGCAACAGTGCTGTATAGCGTAGATCAATGTATAAACAAATCATTATCATATCGTAAAAATTTTATTTAGTGACCAGCTGGCCAAACCCATGCCAAATTTCCTATAGTCCACATAATGTCCATCTCAGAACTAGCATCTACATCTTTTCTGTCTAAACATACGCCCAGAAATCGCCCCTTTTGCCTGCTCTATTATTAGAGCATTTTTCAAGGCTAGTCTACCACTTTTTTTGAATTAAATTAAAAAATAGCCTAATAAACTATAGTTTTAGCTGCGCAATGACATATGTTTATAATCATTCCGTTGCCGAGATAAAATAAAAAAAAATAATAAGAAGAAGATGAATTTAAATTACAAAATTAACCCACGTTGTTTAATTATAGTTAGTACGGTGCAGATGCGCTCCAGACAAAGTTTACCTACGTTCTCTAAATATAGTTGGCGCGATGCCGTGCGCCAATGATTGCAATTATAATTTTTAAAGTAAAAATAATAATAATAATAATAAGATGATGAACATGAATAACAAAGTTTACTCACGTTCTCTAAGTATAGTTGGCGCGGTGCCGTGGGTTAAATTGCAGTTGGCACCCTGCACCACCGATGATTAGCGGCGCGTGGCGCTCCCGCGCAGCCGACGCTTATTATTATTTTTTAATAAATAAAACTTTGAATTAATTTTGTCATCAGTAATGCAAGAATTAAAAAAAGTACTCTGTTGTTTTTGCCGTTTTCAGCGTGAAGCAGATGGGTGGAACTGGCGCCGTTTCTGCCACCAATTAAAACCGGTCTGCTATTTTTTATGCGGCTTTATGAGGGGTATGTAGGTTGTGTGCTCTGTACAATTCTTTATTGTTGCCAAAAGGCTGTTATTGTGCGTTGGGAGTTTTTATTTGTCTAATTTTCAATTTTTTATTTTGATCAATAAATCGATAACAAGGACCTAAATGAAAAAAGTGCTTCCTAAGAAAGTTGCGTAATTCCTTCTTCTTTCTAATGAGCCCATGTTTATTTTTGATCAATCAGTAACGAATGAGGAATATCGTTTTTAAGAAATGAGCGTTGGAATAATAAGAAGAAGAAGGTTCTGAATTTCAAAATTTACCCACGTTCTCTAATTATGGTTGGCGCGGCGCCACGGGGCTAAATCGCCCCGTGGCGCTCCCGCGCCACCCATGATTAGTAACAACTGATGAATTTACCTATATATATATTTTGCTTAAAGAGGTTTTACCACCACTTGTGTTTTCCAGTTTTTTTTACATAAAAATGTTTATCATATAATTTTGACAATACATATTTTTCTATTATTAGGAAACTTTACTACGGGGCACTAATTAATATCACAGCAAGTAAAAGTAACAAGGCGCCCCCGCCAAAAACAGTTTTAAAACATTTTGTCATTACTACGGCAAAATGAGCCACTTTCATTTTAAAATACACGTGACTGTGACTTATTCTGTAGTAAATGTGGTCCTGTTTTAAATTTAAAATAAGTCATAGGCACACATATTTTATACGAACTTTGGCTCATTTTGCCGTAGTAACGACGATTTAGAAGCATATTTTCGATGTCATGTAATTGTTTATTTGTTAATGTTGTGTTACAGAAGTTTTTATTGTTGCTGGTCGCACTGACTGACCACAATTAATATTCAAACTGCACGGGTTAATCGCTTTTTAACGCTTCCATATCACATTATTATTTTTATTAAAAGGTGTTACCGTAAGCGGTATAGTTTATAATAATTTTGACTTATTATTATAAACTATAATTATAATAATAAATATTATATTAGTATATATTGTATAATAATAAATATTATGAATAGATAGTAGATAACATGTCACTGCGACAAAGCCTAGAACCCTTGGTGCTCTTATCGGGTGCACAAAATCAACAGTGCCAAAGGAAAAAACAAAACCTGACATAACCACAACTGCACCAAGATTAAATTAGAACTAGGACAGAATAAATTACAGCTAAACCCAAATTTAGTAAATGTAATACATAAAACCTGTTAAGAATAAATTTAGCTAAAATTAAAGTATTAAGAATTGGAGTAGGGTTAATAGCATTAAACATTTACTAACTGCAACAAATAACAAATACATACAAAAAAACCATGAAAATATTAAGCCAACACTGACAAATTCTTTCACACTGCCAAGGTTACCCAAAAGTTCACAGTGTCAAAAATTGGTATATTAATAAATATAATATTATATTAATATTAATTAGTTTGAAGTTAACTTCGATAAAGTCAAAATTTATTTAAGAAAAACATAGTTAAGGCTGGTTCATTCTTCGTCCAAAGTGTCACAAGGACAAGATTTTGGACAATCCAAAGTTCCCTTGGCAACCTAAATGTCCTTTGGACGTTGTCCTTTGAACGAAGCATGAATGCTTCTTGAAACGCTGTTATTTGGACTGTCCTTTGGACACTCAAAAAACTAATAAATTAATATGAAATTTTTAGAATTCCATATCTTTAAATGAAAACGTCGATAAATTAGACTACATTGAGAATTTTTATGTTTCAATTAAAACAACTTAAAACAAAATTAATATGCTAATTTTTAGGGTAGGTTCACACCGGAGTGACAAGCGATAACGCGTTTGGTGCGCGTTTATACTATTAGGTACCTACATTGCATTACCTACATTGCATACCTACCTATATACCATTACCTACATTGCATACCTACCTACATACCATTACCTACAATGCATACCTACCTACATACCATTACCTACACTGCATACCTACCTATATACCATTACTTACATTGTATACCTACCTACATACCATTACCTACATTGCATACCTACCTACATACCATTACCTACATTGCATACCTACCTATATACCATTACCTACATACCATTACCTACATTGCATACCTCCTATATACCATTACCTACATTGCATACCTACCTACATACCATTACCTACATTGCATAATACCTACATACCATTACCTACATTGCATACCTACCTATGTACCATTACCTACATTGCATACCTACCTACATACCATTACCTACATTGCATACCTACCTACAATATATTACCTACATTGCATACCTACCTATATACCATTACCCACATTGCATACCTACCTACATACCATTACCTACATTGCATACCTACCTACATACCATTACCTACAATGCATACCTACCTACATACCATTACCTACATTGCATACCTACCTAGATACCATTACCTACATTGCATACCTACCTACATACCATTACTTACATTGCATTTGCCACTGCGGTGTGAACGTGTTGTCACTTGTCACTCTGCTGTGAACTAGGTCTTAATTTTTTATATGTTTTAAAACGGCAATAAAATGAACAATATGCAAATTTTTATCCTCCCATATGTTTTTATTAAAATTTTTAGTATCCCATAAGTTTCAATAAATATGCCAATTTTCAGCCTCCCATATGCCCCACAGACAACAACAGCCGCCGCCGGCTGGAACCGCTGACGCTGAAAGAAGGCGCTTTAGAGTCAATGTCGGGCAAAAAATCGCCGGAAAATAAATCGTCGGATAAAAAGTCGCCGGAAAGCGCGGATCCGGTGATCGCCAGCCAGCCGGCGTCCAGAAGGAGGCTGAAAAGGAGCTCCGACTCCAAACCCTTTTCCGGAGAAACCCCGACGATCGAAGGAGATCTGCTGTCTCAGTTTATTTATGTTTTGGACGGAGCGGAGGAAAATACTAAAAGTGCGTTGTTTTTTTAGTTTTTTAAATCAATTTTTATAGACAGAAAAGATTAAAATCAAAGTATACCATTTTTAAACTGTGATTATTAAGTGCGCACTAGGGTTTTTGTGTGTTTTTTTTGCTAATATTTCATAAAAATATTCGTGAGATAAAAAATAGTAGTTTAAAAAGTATGGTAAAATTTGTAAGCAACAGTAATTTTGAAAATTTTTATTTAAGTAAACTAAATATAATTTGTAATTTTTATTTAAAAAAAAGTAAAATTAAAAATAACAGTCAAAATTTCTTTTAGTAAAATTATAGCTAAAGTCTTCCAGACTGAAAATAAGGGCGTAACCGCTCGCCGCCAGGAAGAAATAAACAATAAACCCGTGAGCAAGAAAAACTGAAAAAAAGTTTTCAGCAGTTATGTAACCAATTATTATTTAGTTGCGTCATGTGTTTCTCTGCACGTGATATTTTCTTAAAGAACGAGTGGTTACTTTACCACTCATCTATTTTCACCCTGATAGAATTTATGTTTAGGTCCTTTTTTAAATATATAATAAAAGTAAAAGTAAAATAAAAGCAGTTTTTAAATCTTTGCAAAAATTCTATTTTCATTAATTTTAATGTTTTATTATAGTTTATCAAACTAACTTTGATTCTAGATACATTTATAAAGTATATGAACACATCTTATAATGTATTTATGACATTTATATTAAACATATATCTTTGATTCCATATATTATATGTATAAACGTAGGTTTGTGTTAAATCACGTGAATTTTTATAAATATAAATTATTTTATTTTATATTAATTACCTTTATAATAAAAGGGTTATTTTAAAATATACAATAATTTTATGATGAAAGAGACTTATTTTAGTTTTTATCAATTAATTTTTAACAACATGATCTATTGGATTTTATATCGCCCTAACTTTATAATTATAGGAATGGTTTTGTTTTTAATCACGTCAATTGTATAATAACATGACGTGTTTTATTTTATATATTTTCAGTTATCTAATAAGATAAAGGCGGTTTTGATGTACCACGTTATAGTAATTTTATAATTAATCTGGGATTTTAACAGGTTTCTTACACCCATAAAAGAAATGACTGTTACGCACGATCTATCTTTGATAACTAAGTTTTAATAAGCAAATTTGGAATAATAAAAGCAAAAAACTTTGATTGTCATATTTGTGGTTTTTGAATCTTAATTTTTTTAATTATAAATTATTTTTACACTGAAAGTGATACCCTTTTTTTAAATCTTATTTCAAAAATTAAAACATTACTATGTTTTTTGAGTCTATCGGCAAATAAATTCTAGCTGACCTCAATATTTTCAGTATTAAATTGAATCGACTATTTAACAATAAAATCATTCAAAATTTTTCACTAAAGGAGATTAATAACAAAGATTAAAAACTGTATTTTAATAATTATTTATCAAATTATTTAATTTGTAACGTAAATACAAATTTTTTAAGGGCTAAAGTTGGTTAATTTTTGTATTTTTTGTGAAAAGGTGGAATTAAAAAAAATTTTGCGTTCTTATTTGTTTCTTTAAAAACAAACGTCAGTACCGCACAATTTTAATTGATCCCCTCATGTCTGCATTCTAATTTCAGCGTCAGCCAGATATAATTCAACCATAAACACATAAATTGTATAAGACGCAATCAAACGAAGATTTTAAAATTTAAGTAAAAATTATTAGTATTCAAAAATTTTAAATAAAAAGTACGAACCACAGTAAAATATATTTCAATTTATTTTTGTTGCTCAAAACCATAAATCATATAAATTGTGTACATTATTATAATTATTATAACATTATTATACTATTATAAATATAATATTCTGAAGCCACAACGTTGTTTTTCGTTAAAAACCTATTTGGTATAATTTTTTTTTAATTCCTACAGAAATTCACAAGCGTTGAAAAATTTAGCTTGCATAATACTGCTTTCAGGAGCTTAAAATTTGTTGCCAAATGATTTTATAGTGATTGTTGTTATTTAATAAGAAAAACATTTACATTTTTTTTTAAATTTAATTTTCAGGTTTGAGTTTCCAAAACGCTTTTTAAATTTTATATTTCTCCAGTTTTATTTTGTTTTAAACTGTGTTTTTTTTTTGTTTCAGCAGCCGCATCTCGTTCGGATCGGGCCCTTAGCGCTTTCCTAGAGCGGGCCAATGGCGCCATCATCACGGAAATGGACACAAACAGCGTTTGTCTAAGCACGGGGACTTTCGGTGTCCTACTAGGCTCCGTTACTGTGGTTTTCATGGCGGCGGCACTGGTGGCTCTGGTGATGTGCTTTCAACGCTCCAAGAGTAGCCAGAAGTCTGTGGATTTGGACAGGGACGTCTCCAACTCTGGAGGCAGTTACTCCTCGCGGAAGTCGTCCTGTTACAGCAGTGTGGCCTCGCTGTGGGGGCGGTAAAAAACAAAAGAAACTGATTTTTTAGTAATTGAATGCGGAATTAACTTCTCGTTCCGCTGGAAAAAAGTTCAAAGATTCTCAAAACGCCGTGGCGAATTAAATTAAATAAATTAAATTATTGAAAAACCCAATTTTAAACTTGTTTAGTTATGATTTCAAATTATTTTAATCCTTAAAACGCAATGGGAAATACGAGCAATTATATAAAGCAATATGGTTTATAAGTAAAAAAATTTTCAAAAAACGGTTTTCTTTATCACAAAATATATTTATTGATTAAATTTACAAAATGTCATTTTAATATTCCCACGGCATTAATTTTTTAAAAAAATTTTTTGTCTTGTCTTAAATAGGTTAATAAGTTTAATTTATATAGCTTTAAACTGTTTTATATTTACTTTGTTTATACGGCTGCCATGACTATATGTACTATAAAAATGATTCAGTGTATAAAAGTATAATAAATTTAAAACCTTCAGTATGTTTTTGATTAAGATTTAAAATATTTTCACATTTGCCTCATAAAAAACTACTAATCTAAATAAATACTATATTTTTGTCATGTATTTGTGTTTTACTGATTTTTTTTCTGTTTAAGCTTGGTGCTGTATCGATTTGACTTTTACTACGCTACTTATAATATTATAAGCTTTCAGCGCATTAACTTTAGCAAAACAAGCAAACAAGGATCATAAAAGATTTACACAGTAAAAACTTTTTTTTTAATTTTTAAACCAAAAGAAAAAGTGTTTGAACAAACTTGTAACCAACATATTTTTTAAATAAACTCTCTAAATTATAATTTTTCAGTTAAATTAAAAAAGTTATCTTTTTATCAGTATCGTTTAATGTTAATGTAAATCATGTACGTTTTTAATTAACGTACATTGTATAAATTTGTAATGTTTGGGTTGCATTTTTGCAAAGTAGGTGATATGCTATTCAAGAAAACACAAAATTTATTTTCCACAGTAAAAAATTTGGAAAATGTTTTGTTTTTCTTGATCAATTCTATGATTTTGTTGCAACATTCCGATCATGTTTTAGAAAATTTGTAGATTATAGTCAAAAATAAAGCTATTAATAATTTTTGCAAGATTGATAATGTATTTTATGTCTTATGTAAAAAAAAAATTTTCTAAAAAAGTTTCACTATTATTCGGAGTCTGATTTAATTTTTTTTATCACATCAAAAAACTTTCTATTAAACTTAGTTCGAAAAACCCACTTACTAATAAAGTTTTTTTTAATTATTATAACTACTTAATTACCTAAAATAGGAAACATAATATTCATTAAACTGCAAAAGATTTCTTATTAATGGCTTTATTTAAAATTTTATTCAATCGTATCATGTGCCTTAACTGTTCTAAGCGCTATGATAAAGTCTGTATTCTTGTGAAAACCAATAATTATTTTATTATTAATTATTGAATGTTTTGAGTCGAACTTATGCAAAGTTGCGAAAACTGCCGTTTCGTGCAATAAAAATTTATACTCATATGACTGTAAATTAGACATTGCATGTAAAAATGTCAAAATAGGAAGAAAAAAAATAAGAAGGAACATAAATAAAAAAACATGCAAAAAAATCAAAATAATTGCCTAAGTGCCTATAAACAAAACAGAAAAATATTAGATTGGCAAACAAAACTATTTCTTGGCAACTAAAATATTTATTTAAAGTGGCATTTTTTAGATTAGCTAAAAATATTTACCTATTTTGAAAAATAAATTTTTTGTTTTACATTTTTAGGTACCTATTCACAGAATTTGACAATACACATATAGGAGACATGATTTGAATATTGATATTGTTTGAGTAACGAACATATTAATTCGACGTCACTACAGCTAAATAAGGGTGACGTGCAAAAGCCCCATGAAAGTAGTGTAAAATCCCCATGGCAAAATTCTCCATAACTATCAGAAATGCGTTTGCAAACTAAAATGTGTTTAAAAAAATTAAGTTTTAATCATAAAGCATTAAAAATGTTTTATTTTTTTCCTAAGCAAAGCCCTTAAATCAAGTTAAATTTTATCATGATAAAATTTTGTTGTATTTTCAGAGTGTCAAAGTTTAAAGAAAATATTGCAAACGCATTTATATTTATGGAGAATTTACACCAACTTATGTGGCTTTTGGCCTATGGGAAATTTGTCCATGGGGTTTTTATACGGATTCCTAAATAATTCGAGTCGGACTCATTATAAAATACACGTGGCTGTTAATCATTACATAGTTACACACGGTGCTATTTAATATCTAAAATAAGTCACAGTCTTTATGTTTTATAGGAATTGTGACTTATTCTGCCGTAGTAATCGTGAGCATTTTGTCGTTACTACGGCAAAATGAGCCACTGTCATTATAAAATACACGTGAATGTGACTCATTCTGTAGTTTATATGATACTGATTCAAATTTAAAATGAGTCACAGTCACATATATTTTATACGAACTGTGGCTCATTTTGCCGTAGCAAGAATATATAACACAAGAGAATGTCCGACTGTACACTAAATTTTTGACCAAAATTTTGCGACAAAAGTCGCACTTTCAAAGTCGTGTGCGACTTTTCTCGCAAAAATCCGCCATTTTCTGCAAGTTTTCCCGCGCTGCGATTTTTAACACAGTGTTAGTCGTCTCGCAGTTTGGACTGCGACTTCCTTCGCACTCTATGCTGCTTTATTTGCACTGCGATTATTTTCGCACTGCGAGTCCGGCTGCACAACAAAAAAAATAAAAACGAAGCGGAGTGAAAATTTTGTGTTTAATTGAGTAAAAGTCGTTTTTTTTTTACCTTAAGATGTTAAAACTTTCTAGTTTTAATAAAATAAAGTAACTTTCCAACGTTTTAAAATTAAATAAAACAAGTTTTGAAGTGTTTTACTTTATTGAAAATGACTAACAGCGTCTGTATTTTTTTGTTGTGCAGCCGGACTCGCAGTGCGAAAGTAATCGCAGTGCAAATAAAGCAGCATAGAGTGCGAAAGAAGTCGCAGTTCACACTGCGAGAAAACTAACACTGTGTTAAAAATCGCAGCGCGGGAAAACTAGCAGACAATGGCGAATTTTTGCGAGAAAAGTCGCAGTCAAAAGTCAAGTTACGAAGTCAAAAGTGCGACTTTTCTCGCAAAATTTTGGTCAAAAATTTAATGTACAGTCGGAAATTCCCTTTTGTTATATATTCTTGCTGTTAGCGACAACACCGAATGATAAAAATTGTCGTCGCCAGGACAAAATGAGTCAGAGTCGTTGTAAAATACTAATAATAAAAATCGTCATTATCAAAAGAGTCGTTTGCCCTATGTGGGGGGATTCTACACTTTTTTGCCTTAGATTGGCGTTCTGTTCTAGCCGGAATTTTCTTCGGTGCTCTGTACTTCCTAGTGAAAATCAGGTTTTCGGAGCTCCAGTTCTCTAGCCACTTTTCAAATTTAGTAATTTTAAACTCTCTCATCACCATTACATTGGAACTTGTCACTACTGTGTGAACCAGTTGTCACTTGTCACTTGTCAGTCCACATTTCCTGCTCTATTCTTACAGCATTTTTCAAAGTTAGTTTTCCACTTAAACTTTTGTTGTATACTTTACGTGCATCATCAGAAATGAAGTGTAAGATCTAGTGTGACAGTCGGTATAAAATAGACATTTAAAACGCTTAAATACGTGGCATTTTTCAAACACAATTCATTAATTTATATGGACTACTTTAAGTATAGACGAACTAAAAGCTTAAATTCGCAATTTTTCTAAAGCCTCTATTAAATATTAAAATAGTTTTTTTAATAAAGCTTAATAAAAACAGGTAAACTTAAAGAGTTATTACGATAAATCTCACGGAATCGTGGACTACATTACTTTCCCTAAGCAACCTAAGCAAAGCCTCAAAATCAAACTAAACTTTAAATTTAGTTTCATTTTAAGGCTTTGCTTGGGTCGCTTAAGGAAACTTAAGTCTACCTACAGTCCGCAATTAAGGTTATTTATAAGTCTTATAACAATAATTTACTTAAAAAATAACGGTTTTAAACTATTAGTTCGTCTATACATTAAGTAATCCATCTACTTAAATGATTTGTTCTTGAAGAATGCCAAATCTGCAGTAGGGTCAAATACATTGTAAGCAGCGTCTTTTTTGAAAATCAACTTCAACAATTTATATATTCCGTGTTGAATTTTGTGTCAGCAGAGGAATGGAACGGAATAAAATTGGCGGAAGTTTGCCAAATCGTCGTTTTTACGGTAAAATAAGCCAAAATGCGTATAAATAATATAGGACTGTGACTCATTTTAGATTTTTACCTGCACATTATTAACTGCGAAATAAGTCACAGACATGGATTTTATAATGCCTGTGGCTCATTTTGCTTTTGTAAAGACGAAATATTCGCATAAACGGAAGAACGGCGGCGATTAAATTTCCATAATGACCGATTATAGACGCCCACTTTTTTCGACGATAACACTTTCTTTTAATAAGAAAGACGCCTAAAAGTTATAAAAACGCCTAGAATTCAACGCCTGATAAAGAAGTCCCGCTTTATTAGGCGCTGACCGCCCGTTGTACAATAAAACTGACCGCAAACACGTCACTTTGTTATCGAAAGATTTTGTACCAATTTAAATAAAAACTTTTTTAACTAAATTATTATATAATATAGCCAGTATTTTAAATATATTATATTTTTTCAAATCGACGGATGTTTGGAAAAATTTTGCAGAAAAGTATACCTAACTGAGCCAAAGTTTGTTTGTGTAAAAAAATTTGTTCATTCCTAAGCAGTAACAAGAATGAAGCCATTTTCCTAAAACATTAAAGATACTATAATTTTTGTAAATACTGTTTCTTTCCTATTATTTTGATAATACGTATTGTATTATGTGTTAACTATCAATTAATAAAAATCCTAAAGTGAATGCCTTTTTTTTCTTAAAGAACCGTGATTTCGTTGTTTTCATTTTAGAACCATTAATTTGATTTTCAGATTATTATTTCGTTTGATTTTATGACATCTGGTGAACACAGCACTTAAAGTGTGCAAAAAAGTAAAAATTCAACATTAACATTCAAGGGAAAAAGTTCAAAGTTCAAAGTTTAATGGCTGTATTGTCTTTACATTATCGACTGATTGTGTTTATGCTATTTTTCGGTACGGGGTCTTTAGAGCCACAAGTAAGGAACTTGGAGCCGGTAACGGGCCAGAAGACCCAAGGGACGTTAGAGCTGGGTACTAAATAGCCGGAAAAAAAGGGACCTAAGAGCCAAGCAGCGGGAAGGAAAGGGACAAAAGAGCCAAGTGGGAGATAATCACGAAAAACACTAAAGAGCCAAGGGTACAAAGAGCCACGCTTAGGAGACTTATTTTTTGAGACTAAAGAGCCACAAAAAAAGAACTTTTAAATGCGTTTCGTTTTTTAATTACGTTATATAATAAGTTTGACTTTGAGTTCGCGATTAGATATTGGCTTTTTTCATTTTACACTTTTGGCTTTAAAACTTTTATTTTTTCGTTTTTTTTAGCTTTGACTTAAGCAAGTGTTTTCGCGATTTTAAACTTTCAGTAGTTTCTCACTTCTTACAAAAGATATTGTCTTTTTTTTTCATTTTACACACTTTTGGCTTTAAAACTTTCATTTTTCGGCTCATTTTTTTAGCTTTGACTTAGGCAAAGGTTTTTGCAATTTTTAAATTTCGGTAGGTTCTCACTTTTTACAAAATCTTTTTAGTTTGTCTTGATGATTATTAAACAAAATTATGTTTGTAATTATGGCAAAAAAAACGGAAATATTTAATGAATAACAGTTTCTTTTTCTGGCTGCAAGTTTCTTAAGTTACTCAGTTTTGTCTCCATGTCGCCTCTCGGTTTCAAAATTTTCAAGTCTTTTTGTATCAACACCCTAAAATTTTGTTTTTGTCCGTTTATTATTATAATTTTATAAAATGAACTCCGATTTAATTAAAGAATAATTATAAACATATTTTTTAAACACCTTCATTATAAATATTAATTCAATATTTATTATATAAATATTATAGGTTCTAATCTATTCTAATGAGAAATTAAGAAATATAAGTCTCAAACATCTCCTAATCTCTTCTTTGGTCAAAGTTTAAAATGTTAAATAGCCCATTTTGTCCATTGGTCGTCAAGAAATACTTTGAGAAATATACGAAGACAGAGAGAAAAATTGATTAATAACAATTAAGTTTGTTAATTCCGAGGCATGAAAAAGAATATTTTATCACAAATAATTACTAACATATTTTAAGGTTAAAACTTTCTAGTTTTTTTATAAAAGTATTTTTTTTTATTTTTATTTTTTTTTATTTCTTTCTTTTTTTTTTACTAACGGTTTTTTTTACTTTTTGGCTCTTTGGTCCCTCTTAATCGTCGATTACGCATGTAAAGATTATTTGTGAACAGGTCCGCTCTCATTTGGCTCTTAGTTCCCTATGTGCCTTCCTTTCGGGCTCTTCAGACCCCTATTTTGGCTCTATAGTACCCAGCTCTAAGGTCCCGCCATTTCTTTCCCTCATCTCTTTGCTTTTCTCCATTGGCTCTAAGGTGACCTTTTTGTGGATCTTTGGTCCCAAAAAGTGCGGCTCTTAGGTCCTTTTTTTCCGGCTATTTAGTACCCGTGGCTCTTCCGTCTCCAAATCCTTGGAGCCATGAGAAATATTCGGGAACTTGGAGCCAAGCAACGGGAACTTGGAGCCTTGAAGAAAAAATTGGTTTGGGGTTAGATTTAGGTTTTTCTTAGGCTTAAGTAAACGTTTTAGCGATTTTTACTTTCGGCTCCAAGCTCCCTACTTACGGCTCCAAGTTCCCCACTAACGGCTCCAAGTTCCCTATTTTTGGAACTTTCAGAAAAGTCTTAATTCGCTTATTTATTAAAAACGTTTGCACTATTAAACGCCATTGTTAATTAACACTGAACACTTTTAGATAAAATTACACAATTCTTAATTTATCACGTGGCTAAACCTTGATGAAGAAATTTGTTTATTTAACACGACCTAAATGAAGCTGATTTGTTTCGCGTATTTGGAGACAAGTTTCGTTTGTCACTAATTTGTCTATACGGTGTCTATAATAACATTGTTTGTGTCCAATGGCAGGCACTTCCGTAAAATGTTCTCATCTATCAATTACTTGGCTGGTTTTAAAAACATACTTTTTTTCGTTTAGTTCACTCTCCTTCGTTGTATCATCCTCGTTACAAAAAATATGAGTGCAATCGAATAATTAGTTGCACATTACTGTGTCTCACTATTTGTTCGGAAAGTGGTTTTAAAGGTCAAAATAGGCACAGAAACCTGGGTTTTTTACGGATTTTGAAAAATACAGTTAATTTTATGGTGAAGATGCTAAATTTTCATTTTGTATAATTTTAAAAGAATTTATATAATGGATTCGTATTAATATAAAAAAATTTTATTGTTTAATTTTAGAATATAAAAAATGTTTCTTTTGTAAGCTATATTCTTCCCATATTTTTAATAAATTGTTTTTTCTTTCCAAAGATAAAAATTTATCAATTTTTTTTTGTTTTTTGTATTTTTTTAAAAATATAAACCAAAAAAAAAAAAAATATATATATATATATATATATATATATATATATATATATATATATATATATATATACCAAAAAGTTTGAAGTCCTAAATAAAAAACTAATTTAGGCTCAGGCTGAAAAATTGATCTTAGTTATAGTATGAGATTTAGCGACTTTTATTTTCGGCTTCAAGTACCCAATTTATTTCAACTGCAAATTGGAGCTTAAAAATACCTTTGCACCATTCACCTTATGGTTTAGTTTATCTGGCTGACCTTGTAAATTTGTGTTGAAACATGAGAGAACCATACCTAAAATTGTGGGATTATGACGTTTTTGGTAAATGAATTAGAACGCAGATTTTTTTTTTCATTCCCGCCTTTTCATAAAATACACATTAAATGTCAACTTTAGCCTTTAAAAAGTTTCCCTTTTTGTTCCAATTTGAGTAATTTTATAAGAAATTGTTAAAATAAAGAAAAAAATATTTAATATTAAACTCTTTTTTTATTTTAAAATTTTTTTTATTAAATAGTCGATTCAATGCTGAAAGTCATCGACCAAATAGGTTTTATTTGTCTGCCTATAAATTGAAACATGTGCTAAAGTATCATATTTGAAACCAAGATAGAATTTATACTTTTTTATATTTTTATAAAAGGATGCGTATAGCAATAATTCTGCGGTTTATTCTGACTGAAACACTCTTGTTGACTGTGGTTTTAAAATAAAAAGAGTCGCGGAAACGTGTCTTTTATATCAATTTTGACTCATTCTGCCTTGGCTACAACAATAATGCGGTTTGCATTCCGACCGAAATTTCTGGGTTAAAAAGGGTGGTAGTGACAGAATCGATAATTATATCGTTTTTTCTAAATAAAATCAGTAAAAATCATAAAAAATCATTAAAATCATAAAAAGTCACAATCAGTATAAAATCAAAGTGGCTCTGACTCATAACGTTTATTTATCGTTACTACGGCAAAATGAGCCACAGTTCGTATAAAATATGCGTGCTTGTGACTTATTTTATATTTAAAACAAGACCTATTAACTACAGAATGAGTCACAGTCACGTGTATTTTATATAGACAGTGGCTTATTTTGCCGTAGTAACGACGAATGGTATATTTGCGTTAAAAGATAAGAAGAGTCACAGTTACTAGTATTTTATGCTGATTTTGACTTTTTCTGACTAATGGCGACACTAAATTCAGATTTGCCGGATATATAGAAATCGTAGTCATCAGGAAAAAATGAGTTGGAGTTTTTATAAAATCAATATTGATTGTGTTTACATTTATTGTGGTGACTGTGATAACATTTACACTAGTTATTTTCCTATCCTCGGATATCCTCCGATTTCCTTCTTCTTCTTCTTCTGTTTGCTGTTGTGGCACAGATTCTTGCTTCGGTTAAGTCCATTCTTCGCTGTTCCTTTGGCTGCTAGGAAATTGTTCCGTTTTAACCTTCTGATCCATGATCTTCATTAATAGCAAATAATAATGCAGGGACTTCCGTCTCGCTTTTCTCCTAGCCGTTTAACGGCGACATCATTTGAGTAGATAATGCTGGCTGTAAGCATTATCTACTCAAAGTGGTGTCAGGCCTAAACGGCTAGGAGAGCGGACGCTGCCTGCCGCATTGTATTGCTGTAAGTGGGAGGATCATGGAATCAGAAGGCTAAACGGGACATTCCCTCGCGCCGAAGGAACAGCGAAGAATGAACTTGAGCCGAAGCGAGATCTGTGCCACGACGCCAAACAGAAGAAGAAGAAGAAGGAAATCAGAAAATTCGAGGATAGGAAAATAACTCGTGTAAATGTTATCAGTCACCACAATAAATGTAAACACAATCAATATTGATTTATAAAACTCCAACTAATTTTTCTCAAATTATAACTCAATTTATTTATCAGATATTGATTAGTGTCAGCAATTAGTAAGAAAAAGTCAAAAATAGCATAAATACTGCGTGGTTTGTGACTCTTTCTCTTATATTTTTAGCGCAAATATACCCATTCGTCAAAATAAGCCACTGTTACTATAAATAACATAATGTAATTCTTGTTTTAAAATATAAAATAAGTCACAAGCACGTGTCGAACTGTGGCTATTTCATAATCTTATGAGTCAGAGCCACTTGATTTTATCTGATTGTGAGACTTTTTATGATTTTAATAATTTTTATTTTTACTGATTTTATACTTGCGAAAAAAACGATATAATTATCGATTTCTGCACTAGCCTTTTTAACCCAGAAATTTCAGTCAAAACTGCAAACCGTTATTGTATCACCGAGAAGCAGAATAGTCAAAAGTGATATGCAAAGGGTTAGCAACTATTTATTTTTAAACCCAGCAGTGCAACCGTAGTGCAGATGACTCGCAGCATCCTTTTTATAAATATGAGAGGCTATGATATATATTTGGTTTTCAATCAATACTTAGCACATGTTTCAATAGGCAGACGATAAAACCCCTATTAATTAAATAACTTTCAGCATCGACTATTTAATAAAAAAATTTTTAAATAAAATTTGATATTAAAATATTTTTCTTTATTTAACAATTTTCTTATAAAATTACTCAAATTGAAGCAAAAAAGGAAACTTTTTAAAGGCTAGACGACATTTAATGTGTATTTATATGAAAGGCAGGAAATGAAAAAAAAAATATCATTACATTAATTTACCAGAAACATAATTTAATCCACAAACACAGGTATACGGTTTCTCTCAGTGTTTCAACACAAAATTACAAGAGTGAGCCAGATAGATTTGAACCCCGGTAGTGAATGGTGCAAAGGTATTTTTAAGCTCCGATTTGCAGTTGAAAATAAAATCATTACTTTTGACCGAAAATAAAAGTCCGCTAATCTCATACTATAACTAAGATCAATTTTTCAGCCTAAGCCTAAATTAGTTTTTTATTTTAAAGCTCAAACTTTTTGGTATATATATATATATATATATATATATATATATATATATATATATATATATATATATATATTTTTTGCATTTCTGTTTTTAAAATACGAAAAACAAAAAATTGATAATTTATCTTTGGAAAGAAAACAATTATTAAAAAATGGGAATATAGCTTCAAAAGAAACATTTTATATTCTAAAAAATTAAACAATAAAATTTTTATATTAATCAAATCCGTATATAATTCTTTTTAAAATTATACAAAAATGAAAAAGCATCTTAGCAATTGATTTTTAAAATCCATTAAAAAATTCCAGGTTTCTGTCCTATTTTTTGACCTTAAAATTTCACTTTTCAAACGATAATAAGACACGGTAATTTTTGTCGAGCTTAATTTATTCAATTAGCCTACCGTATTTTTTTTGTAAAAGTTAATAATACAACGAAAGAAAATGATTTAAACAAAAAAAAAAGTATGTTTTAGAAAACCAGCCGAGGATACCATGAGAACATTTTACGGAAGTGTCATTGGAGACACGAACAATGTTATAATTCATAGAGCAAAAATTAGCCTGGCGAAAGTTTTGTCTCCCAAAAATACACGAAACAATCGCTTCATTTAGGTCTTTATTTTAATAAACTTGGCGAGGGTTTAGCCACGTGATAAATTAAGAATATGTAATTTTTATTCTAAAAGTGTTCAGTGTTAATTAACAATGGCGTTTAAATAGTGCAAACATTTTTTAATAAATAAGCGAATTTGAGCTTTTCTGAAAGTTAGAAATACAGGGAACTCGAGGCCTAGTTGGGAACTGCAAAGAGCCTAAGTAGGAGGCTTGGAGCCGAAAGTGAATCGCTACAAAACTACTTAAGCCTAGGAGAAAACGGAGTGAGATTCCCGAACCACAAGCTCCCAGAGTTCCCGTTGCTTGAGCCAAATTTCGATATTGTAGTGGTACCAAGGGTATTTTGGGAGACGGAAGCCACGGGGTACTAAAATAAGCAAAAAGAGCAAAAATTAGGCAAAAGTTGAGCAAAATGGAGGCAAAGATGAGGGAGGAATGGACCTTAAAGCTGGTACTATAGAGCCAAAATAGGGTCTGAGCCAAAAAGGGACAGCATGAACTTGAGGAGCCAAAGAACAAACCTGTTCACAAATAAGACTTACATGCATTAATCAAACAAAGTTAAGAGAAACAAAAAGAGCCAAAAAGTAAAACTCTAGCGGAGAAAAAAAGAAATAAAAATAAAAATAAAAAAATACTTTTTATAAAAAAATGGAAAGTTTAACCTTAAATATGTTCCATAAATTATTTGTGATAAAATATTCTTTTTCATGCTAGGAAGTAAGACAAACTAATTGTTATTAGTCAATTTTTACTCTCTGTAGTATATTTCTCAAAGTAATTTTCTTGACAACCAATAAAAATGAGCTAACATTTTAAATTTGACCCAAAGAAGGAGTTGAGATGTTTGAGCTTATATTTCTTAATTTTCTTCGTCAAATTAGAACCTATAATATTTATAATATTAATTAATATTTATAATGAAGGTGTTTAAAAAATATGTTTATAAAGTATTCTTAGGGATGAGAAGTTAATTTTATAAAGAATTATAATAATAAACAGACAGAAAACAAAAATTTCAGGTATTTGATACAAAAAAGTTTTGAAAATTTTGAAACCCGAAAAAAACAAAACTGGTCACTTTAAGAGAAACTGCAGCCAGAAAAAGAAATATTTCCTCGTAAATATTTCCGTTTTTTTTGCCATAATTACAAAAACGTAATTTTGTTTAATAATCAGTCAGAGACAAACTAAAAGATTTTGTAAAAAGAACCTACCGAAATTTAAAAATTGCCAAAAACCTTTGCCTAAGTTGGAGCTAAATACGAGCCAAAAAATGAAATTTGACCAAAAGTGTGTAAAAAAGTGAAAAAAAAAAGACGGATATACTTTTTGTAAGAAGTGCAAAAGTTTACCGAAAGTTTAAAATCGCAAAAACTTACTGTTTAAAGTCGGAGCTAAAAAAGAACGAAAAAATAAAAGTTTAAAGCCGAAAGTATCATGAAAAAGCCGATATCTAATCGCGAAATTTCAAAGTCAAACATTATATAACGTAATTAAAAAACGGGAACACAATTTTGAAGGTTCTTTTTTTGTGCGCTCTTTAGTCTGCGAAAATGGCCCCTTTTTCGTGGATTATCTCCCGCACTCTTTTTTGCTCCCTTTCCTCTCAGCAAT
>JASAMX010009342.1:0-12103 GCA_030248175.1 Microlaimidae sp. YZB2_3 | reverse complement strand
TAACGTCTCTAAATTCCTTTTTTGTAAAATCCAGGCTCTGCCAATGTGTGCTTATGTAATTTTTAACTAAGAAAACATGTTTTTACCGCTAAAAACATTAGATAATACGTTATTAGGCCAAAAACAGTGTATTATACAGCTTTATCTACGTTTATCCCTTCTTTTTTAACGTTTTCAAAAATTAAAAGTGGGGCCTCCGCCCCCCCCCCCAAAAATTTCGGGGGGGCGGAGCCCCCCTCCCGAAATTTTTTTTTGTACTAAAATCCGCCCCCCCCAAAATGAAACTCTGGCTACGTCCCTGACACACACACACACACACACACACACACACACACACACACACACACACACACACACACACACACACACACACACACACACACACACACACACACACACACACACACACACACACACACACACACACACACACACACACACACACACACACACACACACGCACGCACACACACACGCACACGCACGCACGCACGCACGCACGCACGCACGCACGCACGCACGCACGCACGCACGCACGCACGCACGCACGCACACACACACACACACACACACACACACACACACACACACACACACACACACACACACACACACACACACACACACACACACACAGACATTACGTCTATTTATATATAATGTATTGTTAACGACAAACTTAATTAGATTTTTTATTTCAACATTTTGAAAAGACATTTATTTTATCATATGCTAAATTGTTATCAGTATAAAACGTTTATCATATCCTACTTCCAGATATTGCTTTTGAGCATTGTTAAAGAGAAAATCAGGTAATTGAAACATTGTGTCTAATATTGTGTTAAGAGAAGTTTGTATATAAAGTTTCTTTGCTTTATTGAGGTTATTTGGCAAGTATTAAGCCAATACAATACCTTTTTATTATCTTATTTCATTACTAGACAATAGTATTGACTTTGAAATATTTAGTAGAGATCCGGTCCAGATCCGGTTCCGGTCTGGCTAGATCACCCTTTGGATCCAGTTTAGTCCGGCCGGATCTAAAATCATGGATCCGGTCAGGCCCTAATTGGAATTATAAGAAAAAAAGAAAAGAAACAATGTTTTTTTACTTCAAAAAGCTATCAAAAATCCCATGATTAAGAAGATAAGATAAAAATAAGATAGGCAAGAATTTTAAATTTAGTCACGTGACCTTATTAAGTAAGTCTGGCACAGTATAAGGGGGCTACATATTTATGAATTATTGATTTTTAATAAAACTAAATTTTTGTTTTTAGCATTTTTCCCGGTGGGCGAAAGATATGGTATTGTACATCAAGGCTAACTTAAGTGCAAGCAATCAGTCAGTAACGGAGGACGGAGGACATGACATTTTTTTAATTAATAAACTAATAAAAAATAGTATTCTTACGTATATACCATTAAATTCAAAAATTTCGGACTATTTGTCAGAATAATTTCAATTTAAACAATCCAAATTAACAGTAAGTTCAGTATGACAGTAATTCAGAAATTGAGTAAAGCAACCAAAATACCTTTATGTAATTTACTTTTAAATAGACTATTATGGCACTTATAGTTGTACAAATGTTGACTTACTTGTTTTAACAAAAACTAACACTACACTAAAATTTAAAAATATCAATTAAAGGTAACTTATGCAAGCTTTACGAACCAATAATAAATGGGAAAAAATAAATCTATATAACAGAAATAAGTTTAAACCAATGAAATTACACATTTAAATTTTTGTTAGCTTTGTTCACCAATTTTTATGTTATAATACTTTTTCTATTTATTATTAAATATAATTAAATTCAGTTTATTTGTTTAGGTAAAAAAACTTACATTAATAAAACCCTTAAAAGAAATCGACTCTTGATTTGTCGTCTTCACTTTCTTTATTGGCAAAGAGGTTTCACATTCAGAAGAATTACGAAGCCTTTTGACACCAACTGAGGTTGACGGCTAAAAAATTCATTAAAAAACTTAATAAAATTTTAATACATTATAAAAACTGACTGTTATATAAATATAACTAGTAATCATATTATCAAATAAAATAATTAAATATAAAATTCAACATTAATTTTATATTTTTGAATTTAGAAAAACATTAGTTAAAATAAAATAATTATATAGGGTAATGCATTTAATTTCGGCACTTTTCCCAATTGGGCATTTTTGATTTTGGACTATATCTTTGGTAATCCTAAACGGAATATGACGTTTGATAGCTCAAATGAGACCTAATTATATGTAGATGACAGTCGTTGGGTTTTTAATTGTTATGTTATGATATTTTCATGTGAAATTGTGTGATTTATAAAAAATAAAAGTGTTACTCGTTTTTAGAACATGGGCATTTCATGATTACGCAATAAATTGGTTTAAAAATTAAACTGTCCTGGTAAAATTTAGTCTATTTTCAGAATTTTTACTCCCCGTGGTTCTACGTTGCGTCTGTGGTGAGCAATCGTAATTAAATAAAATCGTGTAATTTCGGCACATATTTGCTGTAGGTAAAAACGGGTTGAATTAAGTAGTCGGGTGTTAAATTGTAGTTGTAAATAGTTAAAAGACAATGTTTAAATGTGTAGGGGTCATAGCACTGCACTTAAACTCGATTAAGGGGGTCCTTTTAAAAAGTGCCAAAATTAAATGCACTTTTTTCCCAAATTTTGCTCATTTTGATACCATTTCGCATTTTAGCTGTAACTTTTTGCCAGTTACACGTTGAACAACAAGTAGAAGCTTAAATTAAAGAAAACTGTCTGGAGATAATGATAGGCTTTTAAATTTTTGAAAATGATGATTTTTTGACTGAGAAACAATCGATTGTTTGTAAAGTGCCGAAATTAAATGCAAACATTTAATTTCGGCAATTTTCCGTTTTTTTTAAAACTGATTTAATTAAGTAAAAAAACAATTTTCGTACAATGAAACTTTTATGACGCAACGCAGTATCGTGAAAGCTTTAAAATGAGCTATCAAACATGAAAATCGGGCCATACAGTGAAAAGTTACATTGGAAAAACAAAAAAGTGCCGAAATTAAATGCACTACCCTAAATAACACAGGAGAATGTCAATTTTACACTAAATTTGTGATCAAATTTTTGCTAGAAAAGTCGCACACACAAGCGCAAATCGTCTGTTTTGTTGTACAAAAATAATCGCAGTGCGAAAAAAGCAGCAACATTGAGTGCAAGGAAGATCGCACATTTTTACTGCAAGAAAACTAACAATGCGTTAAAAATCGCTGCGCGGGAAAACTGGCAGAAAATGGCGGATTTTTGCTAGGCTGCGTCCCACAAGGTTGCGCATGTGAGTTTTCAAGCAAAATTTTGTTCAGAAATTTAGTGTACAGTCGGACATTTACTTGTGATACATTCTTGTTTAAAGCTATTTAGTTTATTTAAGCTAGTTTATATTTCTAAAAATCTATACGGCAAGAAATTTTAAAAAAAACCGTTTACTTTTTAAAATCTAAATCTATTGCTTTACTGTGCCCTGGGCATTGATATCAAATATTGGCCTCGGCAATGCTTTTTTGTCTATTAACATTAACACTTAACGTAATAGTATACATAATTCAGCAAACAATGTCTAGCACAGATGACAGAAAGAGTTGGAAACTAATAAAGGACTATAACACAGACCTGTGCACTGCCCCCCGGGATTAAAACGGGGGGGGCCAAATTGGGAGGGGGCACGGGGGGCAACTTTTTTGAAACGGGCGGGCAATAAAACGGGGGGCAAGCAAAGGGGAAAGAAAAAAAAAGCGAAAAAAAGAAGGGAAAAGAGAAAAAAGGGACAAAAAAAGCAAAAATAAGGTAAAAATAGGTCTGAAATGGCTTAAAATACATTGAAATAGGCTAAAAATTGCCAAAAATTCGCAATGATGACGTCATCATAGGTCAAAAATGGCGTCATAATTTTAGGGTACTTTTTTTTATTTTTTGGCGGAAGTGCATGGGGCAATAAAACGGGGGGAGGCAAATCCTCCAATAAAGCAGGGGCCGCATTTCCATACCGTGCACAGGTCTGATAACATATCGAGGTTAGGGATTAACCCGGCTCCAAAATTTAGGAAAAAGAGTTTAACCCTACCCTACTGTAAAACGGAAAGTTCCAGAGTGGAGGAGACGTTGAACCTAGATTTAAGATAAGGGCCTTAAAATCCTAGGAACATGTTTTATATTTATGCACGATAATATCATGCATAAATATAAAAGGTTTTTCTAGGATTTCACTGGATAGTTTTTCACTGGAGAGCAGTTTCACCTATAGTTTTTCGATTTCAAAAAAAAATAGCGAGGATAAAAAACGTTAAATTTAGATTAAAAGGTACTTTTTAATGCGTTTATCAACTTTTTATTGCTTAAAACACTCATTTCGAATTTTAAAACTTTAGATAAAGACTTTTTTTTTAAGCTGAAGCGGGCCGGCCATGGATATTCCATATTACCGCCTACCACCCTATATCAGCACTGTTGTTGATGTAGAATGTTAGTCAAAGCCCCACCCCTATCAGAGGATTTTAGGGATTAGATGTGAGGTTATATTTAATAATACAGAGAGAATAATAAAAATAAAGGATATTTTACCTATCTCACATCTATTCCCTAGGCCTACGTTTGGTCGGTTTGTCTTACCGTGGGAGGAAGGCTTATCATTTGGTTGCACAATAGTGTATGTAAAGATAAGCTTACTCCTCCGGTTGTGGGCTAGGCCGCAATGGCCACACAGAAGTCATTAAAGACAATTTTGTTCTATTTTACAAAATTTAGAAGGGTAATTTCTTTCTCCCCCTTCGGTATGGAGGGAGGTTAAACCCATTTTTTTACAATTTGAGGGAGTTGAGCAGTTGACCCTTCCGCAACCTTTTGCGCTGATGTATGCTGTTGACTTCCCTTGTTTACATTAGGTAGTCTAAAATACTAAGACCTAGGAGCGCTTAATTTCTCAAGGCCCCCGAAGATTTAGGCACTTTTATATCTACATATTTTTTCAAAAAGCTAAAGGCAACTCTTTCAATTAATCCTCTTAACTTTTCGTTTTCCTTTCGGAACTACACTAGGATAACTTACTTACTTGATCTTTACTTCTACCTATGCTTCCGCCAACTAACTACGCCGCCTGATAGTCCAGTGAATGTTCATTCATCAATTACTTACTTGTAACTTGTTGGTGGAATCTACCAATTTTTTCGCAAGATTATCAATATTTTCGGAAGAAACAATTTTGGCAGTTGGCTGTTTTGATTTTAAGTTGGCTTCAAGAGCAACTTTTTCAATTAATTCTTTTAGCAATTCAGAAACAATTTTAAAGTCCTCGTCTGCCTGCGTTTGAACATTATCTGACTCAAAAGAGTATTCGTTATAGCTTTTTTCTTCATTCAACTTTTTTGGTGTTTCCTGAAGATCTTCTGAAACACTTAAAGAAAAGGGCGACGACTGTTGAATTTCTGAATTTTCAGTCCATGATGCAGTTGAAACGGGTTTATTACCGAGATCAAATTCTATAAGCAATGTACTGCTGGCATCGGACAAATTTTGTGACTGGTCGTTATTTTTAGAAGCATTTTTTGATTTGATTTTCTGTTGTTGGAAATCAGAAAAATCACAGTTTGGCGGATTTTCTGAATCAGCTTCTGCACTACACATCATTTCGTCATTGCCATTTTGCAAATTGTCAGACTCATTTAAAAAATCTTCTGAGTCTAATAATAATTCGTTTGAGTCATTAGAATAATCATTTTCGTAATTTTCGTCAAAATTTTCATTTGTAAAACTTTCAGAATTACAGCTATTTATGTCATTATTATCTGCAGGTGCATCTTCAAAACCACAAGAAACTAACTCAATGAGTTCTTCCATGCAATCCTGAATGTCCTGATCTAAAGTGCTTATGTTTTCCATTTGTCTTTCTTTTAAAAGAAACGAGGAACGCTTTGAATAATCATTCATGCCTAACGATTTTCTGCTGCTTCCAAATAGAGCAGGATGCACCACTGTTTGTTCCTCATTTTCGTGCTTTTTTTCATGATTGTTCACCAAATGAATGGTCTGAAATTGGCCACTATTGTTAGTTTCAATAAAATTTAAACCATCGCATTCGTGGTCCTCCCCATTAAATAATCGAGAACCAATAAATTTAGAAGGTGCTGTTATGTTGCCATTGTCAGTATCAATATCAGTGTTGGTACAATTCTGAGACGATTTTTTAACTTCACTCGCAAATGAGGTAGACGGATTTTCTAGCATTCTTCTAATTTTTATATGAAATACAAAAATAGAATTTATTATATTTTATTATTTTCTTAAAAATTTATCAGAATAATCACGGAGCACACGGTGACGGTAAACTTATCATTTGTTAGTAAAAGATGGCACATGGCAAGTTTTGGTTTTCATTCTATTTCCTTTCCAATCAGGGTTTCCAGGTTTGTTTTTTTTAAAAACCTCAAAACAGCCGAAAAAAACCCAAAAAAACCCTAAAATTTAGAAAAAAAAAACCTTAAAAAACCCCATACTAAAAACCTAAAAAATTGGCCTAAACTGGCTTAAAATGGTTTAACCTTGAAAAAATCAATTTTTCTGGATATTTTTTCCAAAAAAACCCTATTCAAAAACAAATCTTGAAATTGTATTTTAAACTCCAAAAACAACAATTTTGTTTAATTAACTTTTGCAAAAAAACTTTAAAAAACCCTATACAAAACTATATATATATATATATATATATATATATATATATATATATATATATATATATATATATATATATATATATATATATAGTATAAATACAAAAAATAGTTAACAAATAAACAAATTTATAAATAATAAAAAATAAAATACATCATTTGCGACATTTATTCTATTTAAGCACTTAGGTAATGGTCTCAAATGCATCATAAAATAAGTCTGGGAAAATTCATCAACAAAAAGTAGTAAAAAACACGTTTTTATGAAGATTATTATTTTTTTATTCAAATCAAGATCTTGATTTTTAGCTTTCAAAATTTAAGCTTTAAAATTTTTTGCTTTTTTTTAATTCAAAAGAGCGAAATTGGTAACTGCTTTACAAGCTCTCTTCTTCAATAAAATTTAAGTTGATATTGAATAAAAAAACAATAAAATTTTATATTAAATAATGTAAACGTAACGAAAATTTTTAGCAAACAAATAAACTAAACTAAAAACTATGTTTGAACATTACTGGAGGTCGGAGAATCCAAAAATAGGTATACAAAAAAAAACTAAAATTTGATAGTAACATGGACCACTTAAAACATGGATAACAATTTTGTTTTCATTTAGAAAGGTAATAAACAATTAAATTAAACTTAGTTTTACTCAAATTAATTGTTTCTAAGGCAAAGCAAAGCCAAAAAATTAAGCTAAATTGTATTATAATGTATTTTTATTAAGTTATGCTGTTTGTAAAAATTAAATTATTTTTCCAATTAAATTTTAAGATATTTTTAAATGGATGCCTTACAAAATCAGTAAGGATCAGAATAAAAGTAAAAGTATATTTTGATGCGCCCGACTTTTGGAAAGGCAAAAAATATATTTATATAAAGTTAGCGCACAAAATTTGTGCGCGCATGAATTTCCATGCAAAATTTTGAGCGTGTATATTTTCAGTCGCGCGTACGTAAAACACGGTTTTTGGGCCTATCGCACATTGAAGCACAATATTGGTATGAAAAAAATACATAATTTTTTAAAATTAACTTTGAGTAATAAAATTATTATACATAATTAAAACATTAAACAAAAATGATAAATTGTATAAAAACACTGGCTTTGGTCTTGGTGAGAATGGTGAGAAATTTAAAGCGTTAAATTTCCTAAAAGTACGCCTCCTCAATTAGGAAAAAAAATCATAATTACCTACGAAAAATAAATTTAAAAAAAATTTTAAAAATTTCTAAAATTTATACACAAATTACAGTTTATTTCTGTTTTACCGTTTGATTATGAAAGCCTTTCTATTTTTAGATTTTGATTCTGTTCTATAGATGACGGCATTGGACACTGAAAACCATTTATATTTTAGTGATTTTAAGTTTTATTTATTGGCGTATTACTATTTACTTCAAACATATGCAAAAATGATTTATATCATTGAAAACGCTGGTTCAAAAGCTAATAACATTTTGATAAAGTTTGGTATTTAGATAAGTAAGACATTTTAGATTATAACAAAAGCTAGCGATGCAGACCTGTGTACGCCTCCCCCCCCCCCGGGTTTTATTGGGGGGGGGCAGGGCATTCTAAAACGGGGGAGGGGCACAGTGAGGCAATTTTTTTGAAACGGGGGAGGGCAATAAACCAGGGGGCAAGCAGGGGAGAAAGAAAAAAAAAGAAAAAAGAAGGGAAAAAAGGGACAAAAAAAGCAAAAAAAGGGTAAAATTGGGTCTAAAATGGCTAAAAATGTATTGAAATAGAGTAAAAACTGCAAAAAATTCGCGATGATGGTGCCATTAGAGGTCAAAAATAGCGCCATAATTTTAGGTTACTTTTTCATTTTTTGGCAAAAAGGGGCAATAAAACGGGGGGAAAATCCTCCAATAAAGCGGGAGAGCATTTCCAGACCGTGCACAGGTCTGAATATTAATAGTAATGGGGGGCGGGTTTTTTTTTTTTTTTTTAGTTTTTTTTTTTTTATGTCCTTTTTTTTTTTTTTTTTTTCTTTTTTTTTCTTTCCTCTTCCCGTTTTTTGCCCTTTTTGTGTTTTGGTTGGTTTTGGGGGGGGTGATGGTCTGGTTTGATTTTAAATCTTTTGACTTTTTAAATTCTTCAAAATGACTTGATTTTTTAACATAAAAATTAACACACTAAAAGCTTTAAAATAAATAAGGTAACAGCGTTATACTTAAAAAACAGTAATTTGTCTGTAACTCAGGGTCTGAACAAATTTTTTTTTCTTAACATCATATATTAATATTGCACATGCTGAAAAAGGCCATTTTTTGGTTTTAAATTAGCTCATAACTTTTTACCAATAATTTACCAAAAATACCAACTTTTTACCAAAAATAACCACAAAAATGAGGTCTACGTGTTTTATTTAGGCTATAAAAATGTTTTACAACTTGTATTTACTGTTAAATCGGTCAAATCGAATTTTGATACACGTATGGAACTTATACCATGTAATTATTTATGGCGGTACAAGTCCCATCATACCCGTCAATGTATTGGAAACTGGAGGTTGAACCAGAGGTTGAAATCGGAAATAGCTTTTTGTGGGAGAAAGGTGAAATTAATAAATAATATAGAAAAACAACAAAGCTTAAATTCTGATCACTTTTTATTAATTAAACTCAAAACTAACTCAGAGCTTATGGTTATTATATTTTTTTTAATTTTATTAACGCATTTTAATTTTATTTTTATGAATTTTAATTTTGGTATAAAATTAATTTATTTGGTACTCAAAGGAAAGTGCAAATTCATATGAAAATTTTGCATCTTTATTTTTTTTTAAATTTTAGGGCAATATAATGACAAACTTGTTAAGAATACAAAATTGAAACTTTTTTTAACCTCTGAAAAAATGTGTTGCAACGCTGCAAAAAGAGTTTTTTTACAATTTTTAACCTCTGGCTCAGGCCAACTTGGTTTTACTTGATTTTTTAAGGTTAAGCCTGTGCTTTCCTGAGCGTAAGTGAAGCCTTAAAAACAACCTAAACTTTAACAAATAGCTTCGGGAAGAAAGTTTAGGTTGTTTTTTAGGCTTTGCTTAGGCTTAGTAACGCGTAAGCTTAACCTTAAAAAAGTCTAGTAAAAAAAGTTGAGTGAAACCGAGTTAGCCTTTTTAACCTCTGGCTCAACCTATGGCATTATCTTCAAATTTTTTCGTGTTTTAACTGTAAGAAAAATAGAAATACATTATATACATTTTGCAGCTCTATAATTTTTTATGACTTAAAAACAACCAAACAAAAAAATCTAATTGAATCTTGAAAGAAATAGTTTTTTTCAACCTCTGAAATAAATTGTCTTGTCACATTTACTCAACTGTTTTTACTAGACTTAGTTTAAGGTTAAGCTTACACATTACTAAGCCTAAGCACTTTTTTTGCGCAGCTATTTGTTAAAGTTTAGGTTGTTTTTAAGGCTTTGCTTAGGCTTACGAACGCATTGGCTTAACCTTTAAAAAAGTCGAGTAAAACCAAGTTAGCCTGAGCCAGAGATTGAAAATTGTAATAAAAAAAATAAAATAGAACATCTTGTCGCGGCGTTGCAACAATTTTTCAGATGTAGAAAAAAAGTTTAAGTTTCATATTCTAAAAAAGTTTGTCATTATATCGCCTCAAAATTATAAAAAAAAATATAAAGCTGCAAAATTTCCATATGAATTTGTACTTTCTTTTGAGTGACAGAAAAATTAATTTTATACCAAAATTAAAATTCATAAAAATAAAATTAAAATGCGTTTTGCGCCGTTGCCACAGAGGTTGAACCAGAGGTTGAAAAAATACAATAACCATAAGCTCTGGGTTAGTTTTGAGTTTTAATTAATAAAAAATGATCAGAATTTAAGCTTTGTTGTTTTCTATATTATTTATTAATTTCACCTTTCTGGATATAAGATTTCTCCCACAAAAAAGTATTTCTGATTTCAACCTCTGGTTCAACCTCTGGTTCAACCCCCAGTTTCCAATACATTGACGCGTATGATGGGACTTGTACCGCCATAAATAAATACATGGTACAAGCTCCATACATGTACCAAAATTTGATTTGACCGATTTAACAGTAAATACATGTTGTAAAACATTTTTATAGCCTAAATAGAACATCTATATGTAAATACATATATGTGAATACAAGATTTTTTTATCTTGGTGGAGGTCATAGGTGTTTTTGGGAGGGACAGAGAGGTCCACCCTCCTAGAGCCAAAATTTCAAACCCTTCCTGGAAAAAATTAAGGCCCCCTCCCCCAAAGTTGGAGAGCGGTCCGGCCTGACCTCCCCTAGCGAGGCCGACCCCCTCCCCCCCCTTCCGACCAATTTGGAAGTATATTTTTTTATTTACTGTCAAAAACACAGTTTTTTAGTTAAAAACAGTGTTTAAATACACTTTTTAGGCCTAAATAGGCTGTTTTAATACATAAAATTCAATATTAGACCTAAAAACACTTAAATTATTGAGTTAAAAAACTTTTGCTAAAATATTGGACCCCCCTGACCCCCCCCCCAAATTTGAAATCTCGCATCCGGGGTCTACCCCCCCCCCCCCTAAAAAGCCAGGGGGGTCAGGACCCCCCTGGACCCCCCCCCATACATGGGCACGGGGGGGTTGGGGGGTTAACCCCCCCCAAATTCTGAAAACGGGGGTTTAACCCCCCACCCACTCAGAAGTGGGGGAGGGAGAAAAAGTTAACCCCCCCAATTTTGGAAAAATGAAAAAAATGTTATTAAAATGACTTTTAACTGCCTCCAAAATTAAGTTTTGAGGTTAAAACGAATGTTTTAAGCAATAAAAAGCTCAAAAATGCAATAAAAAGGGTTTTTTGACCTAAAATTAGCGTTTTTTTTACCTATTTTTCTTCAAAATCGAAAAACGATATGGGTAAAACGCACTTCAGAAAAACAAAACGATATGGGTATTTTGCGTTTCTCGGATTTTAACCCTCCCCTTAATTTGGGGTTTAACCTCCCCCCACTCCAGACCACCTTGCCCATGTATGCCCCCCCCCCCTAAAAAATTTTGGCCTTCCACCCGGGGGTGGACCCCCCCCCTAGCGGACCCGACCAAAAACACCTATGGTGGAGGTGTGGGGTGGGGTAAAACCCACACCGACTGGGTGGACGGATGGAAATCAATGGGGTAAAATCCACACCACCGGACCATTAAAAAACGTTAATATCTCGAGAAATACTGCATCAATTATGAAGTAAACACATTATTTTAATGCTAATAGCATTTTACAAAACATTTAACAATTATGAAATGTTGGTTTCAAATATTAATAAAAATAAAATCTTCCCGGTTTAGTTTGCACAATTGAATATTTGACTAAGCTATTTTTCCTGTTTGAAAACACATTCATTATCATGTTCAAAGTTTTTATT
>JASAMX010009341.1:0-25093 GCA_030248175.1 Microlaimidae sp. YZB2_3 | reverse complement strand
AAGCGATTTTAGGTTTTTTTAAGTTTGAAACGCATTAAATTATTGTTGTCTGCATTTTTAAATTTTTTTCTATTGTTTTCAATAGTTTTTAAAAATGAAAACTAGTTTTTAAAAAGATTTCGACAAAATAATATTGGCGTCACTCTTTAATTATTCACGAAAGTCACACAAGAATACGGCAGAACTCCCGGAGCTCGTAAAGCGAGAGATCCGCTTGGGAGTTCCTTTCTGCTCGCAGCGCCGGAAAACCACTTAATATGTAAGTAAGAAAACTCGCCAAATTCATTCCCTAAGGCGAAGCTCCGGATTATGATATTTGAAGCAGCTAATGTGTTCAAAAAAATTTAATTGCTTCTTATATAAAAGTGAAAATCGGTTAAAAAAAGCCAAAAAAACTGTTTAATGTGTTTATTATACAAAAATAAATAAAGGCCTCTGTGTTCGCTGCAGTTCGACTCCAGTGGGTATTTTTATGAAATCATCTATCTTTTTCGCTATTTCTGGAATTACTTGCCATATTATCCTACAAACGGTGGGTTGTGAAATGTTCATTAGATCACCACAAATCTGTTGAAGAGAGTTACTCGCTAAGTATCGTAATGTTGTTAAAATCTTAATTTCTTTTGAAACGGGATAAAAATTCGTAACAGGCTGGATTCAATGTTTTCACCAAAAGTATCCACCAAATATTTCACCGATTCTTTGTCAAAACGATATCGTTGATAAAAGTCATAATCGTTATATTTTTCAAATATATTTATGTTTCGATCAAAAAATCTTCGTTTTGCACGCCTATTTACGCGATTATCATATAAAAGTATGCGACGGCTAGTCATTTGTTATTTTTTTAACCAAATTATAAAACAAAAATTTTTTAACTACATAGTGCTCCCGTAAGGGTGGTTCGTACCGCCCTAAGCGAGTTACTTTAGGCAGAAAGTGACACTATGTGCTTAGTGTGTCTAGTAAATTTGACATGGGTGGAAAGTGCCACTATATACCCATTTTTAAGTGCCACTAATCGGATAGTGCGTCTAGTAAATACGGGCTCAGTTCCTCATATAAACTTACGAGTGTAGCCAAATATAAATCACCATAATGAACCAAAATATTAAATCACTAACAACGTGTAACAAGTTTTTGAAGGATGGGTATTTTAAACAAATTAAGTCAAAAATTTAGAGTTTAAGTCATATATGAACACATAAATTTTAATAATATTTTAAAGAAAAAATACCTATTCAGCAAAAAATCTTTAAGTTCTGACCAGTGATAAAAATCAATAGGACTGAAGAAAACGTCGGTCACGTGATCGTTTCTCTTTCTTGTTTATGTAAATGATATTGTCAATTGAGTCCAAAATTCAGAAATTAGACTTTTTGCAGATGATGCAAAGGTTTATACTAGTTTTTCAGACTCAAATGATAATCAAATTAAATTACAAGATGATCTAAATAGAATTGCCCAATGGGCCCAAGATTGGCAGCTCAATCTATCTGAAAATAAATGTGAAGTACTACATTTAAATATTTGTAAAAATGTGCACAAAACGGATTATTACTTAAATAATAAGAAGCTACCTAAAACTAATATGGTAAAAGACTTAGGTGTGTTCATCACTAGTGACTTAAAGTTTTCAACACATAGTAAAAAAATAGCTAGTAAAGCTTTAAAAACAGTAAACTTAATTTTTAGATGTTTCAAATCTCAATCCATTAAAAACTATCTTATTGCTTATAAAAGTTTTGTTCGTCCTACTGTTGAGTATGCAAGTGTGGTTTGGAACCCATATATGACTAAAGATAAATATATTGTAGAAAAAGTCCAACGCTATTTTACCAAACGAGTTTTTAAAGTTTGTAACTTAAAAGATACTGGATATATAAACAGACTAAAAACACTTAATCTAGAAACTTTGGAGAAAAGAAGAGAAAAGATGGATATGTTTGAAACATTTAAAATCTTAAACCAACTGGTAAACTTAAATCCTGAGAAATATTTTGTTCTTAACCCAAATTCAACCAGAGGACATTCAAAAAAACTCAAAAAAGAGCACTCAAGAGTCAATTGTAGAAAATACAGTTTTTTTAATAGAGTTATAAGTAAATGGAATTATCTAAATAAAGATCAAGTTAGTTCCAAAACTCTGTACCAATTTAAAAAATCTTTGATGAATTAACTAATGGAAATTTAAATGGCTAAATAAAGAGCTTTATTTTTTAAGGCCTTTAGTCATTTTTTTCTAGTAAATCTAAATCAGCCAGGTCTTCTCTCAATTTTGTGATTTTTGGTGTTATTGTAACTCAACTGGGTTGCAATCGCATTTGTGTTTGTTTTGTGCTTCTTACTGTTTTCTTTATGTATTACTAGAAAAATAAAATCTTGAAATGTCAGCTCAAGAAAATGTCAACTATTTTGTATTTTTTGTGTGGCGCTCTTCTTTGTATAGATTTTCGCTCCTTTATTTGTGTAAGGTACACAGAAGGAGCGGGTTTTGTTTCTTTTGCATTTGACTTTTTTTTTAATACGTCCAAAGACATAAAATCATTTTGAACGTGTAGTGAAACTTGCAGAAAACACCTTGACTCATATTTATTTGTATTTCGATGTGTCCCCAAAAACAGAGCAGGCGATGGTGTGTGTCTGTTATTAGGGAAACGCTTATGGTGTTTCAAGTTATGCCGCTTTTGTGTGAATAATGAGTGAGCGTGTTGAGAGAGAACGCACACAATTTGCATTTTTTTCCCAAGAGAATAGCAAAATTTGCCTACGCGTTAAAACCACAAAACGCACTTAATCATAATCAGCTGATTTTCTTATTTAAATTAATTACACCCTTACGTAAGTAAGAGTAAGAGTAAAAGTAAGTGATATTTAAAACTCGAGTAAAAGTAAAAGTAATCCAAAATCCGTTACTTTTATTAGTTTAAGTAAAAGTAGGTAACTTTTTACAACACTAATCGACTATTGTGGCTGAATAGCCAAGTGCCCGAGTCACCAGCCAGTATTACACGTGTTAGTATTATAGCATATGATATTAAGAATATATATAACACAATCAAATGGCCAACTGCACCCTAAATTTCCGAATCACAAAAGTTTCCTATCATTTTTGCACATGCACGATTTGTCTTTTTTTGTTGTGTGAAAATGCTGCCGTGCAAAAAATTTGCATTTTAGTAACCCTTCGTTAAAAATTGTTGCCCGGTTTACTAGCAGAAAATAGCAGAGTTTGCTAGAGAAGTCGCACAAAACCGCGCAAGTTTAACCTTTCTAACAAAATTTTGGCTAAAAATTTAGCGAAAAGTCGGACATTCTCTAGCGTTATACATTATTGCTGATATAAATAAGATTATAGCTATTGTTACCAATTGTTTAAGTTTACTGTGAATCTAAGTGTCAAAACTTTGAAATATAAATTTTATTTACAACACAGTGCAGGTCGACTGGAAACGTACCACAGCGCTTTGTACACAGCACATCAATAAAACACAAAAAAGAAGCAATAGCGTGCAATTATACATTTATGTACAATATTTACCATGATATATCAGACTATCGAATTTGCGTCAAACGCCACACAATACTCAACTAAAAAAAACTCCCAACATTAATCATTTTAGTTTGACAAAAATAAATCAAGAAATCAACTTGAAAGCTTTTGTTGAAAGGATACTATCGTGATTGAAAACAATTTATATTTATCAAATGTAGTAGGTAGTAAATCAGCCTTTTTAGTTTTACTCTAGTTAACGTTATTTTTTACTCTCAAGTTGAATAATTTTTACACATAGATTTTTCTTCACTTAAAATGGGATTGAAAGAAAACTAAGATCGTCGTGCACAGGTATGCATCATAAATAAACTGAATAATAATTTATGAATATATATTAATAAAACATACATATCCTTCTAATTAAAAAAAAAACAAAAAAAATGTTTTTAACAGTGAAATTTAGGAGTTCATAATATCGCTACTGTAACAAAAATTTTTAAGGTAAAATGGGTTATAATATCAATGATTTATTATTGAAATTTTCACTTTAACCATTACAGTAAAACGTAACCCTAAATTAATTTAGGTCGTTGAGAATACCAAAAAATTTGATTTACGAAATACATAAAAATATGGTGGAACATTGGATATGCTTATCGATTAATTTCAGTGAAAAACTAGGTTTAAATTTAAAATAACTGACCGTGCATAATTACAAATTGTTCAAAGTCCAACGCTAACAATGTAAAGTAACCAGATATTTTCACCGAATAATCATGAAATCCACAATAAAAACATTGATAAAACTTATAAGTTATTTTACATTTATAAAATATTAAATTGCTGGGGTTTTTTCTCCGAATATTTATTTAATGGAAACTGAGCAGCAATTTTGATTTTTGGAGGGAAGAAAAGTCATTAAAATTCATATTACACACGAAAAACTTAAGCCGCGCAAGCCTCCTATTTTTTTGTTTGTGGGCAAAAGGTACTTACTTTATTAGTATTTTTAATAATAAAATTTTAATAATATAAAATTTTAATAAGATAATAAGAAAGTGTTGTTGGCTTCGAGCTTTTCTTTTCAAAAATGAATAAGGTGGCACTAACATTTTCCACAGTCCCTTTATTCATTATCACGAAATGATAGATTTAAAATCACAATGCATTTGGGTAATTTCATGTCAAATGACACATAATTTTTGCCTATTTTTTTTGCTTAATTTTTGCTTATTTTTTTTGCTTATTTTTTGCTTAATTTTTGCTTACACACAAAATTTGCCCTTATGTCATCGATTTGGCTGAAAATTGGTATGCAAGTGGGACTATATGAGAAAACATCCCACACAAATTTTTAGCCCTGAAGACCCTATGGAACCCAAGATATGACCCTTCAAAGTTTAGAGTTTGGCCGCGTTTTCGAGAAAACGTCTGAACTTTAAAGCCTATTGTAGCTATGTATATAATTTATATTAACCCCATGTTATATATATCCTTTTAAAACTAAAAATGTAATATTTATTATAAAAGCAATAAAAATCTATGGTCTGGGGACAACATTATTACTTATAATGCAAAACAAACTTAAAATCAAAATAGCAAAAAACCCTCCAGCTTCAATTTTGACAAACATTTAAGAAGCTTCATGCAAAAAATCAGCATGGTTTCTTTGTGTTAATTTACAAGCATTTTAGTTTCTCCGATTTAGCAGTTTTTTTGACAAAATACGGAAAAATTTTAAAAATTCTTTAAAAATTTGAATAAAAAATGTTATGCTGATACAACACAATAATAAACATAATGATAATTAAATTCATAATTAAATGACCATATTAATAATAATCATAATAAAATTTAGGAGTATTTGCAAAATTTAACAAAGTTGCGGATGCTTCAAGAAAAAAGTGAGCGGGAAAGAAGGTGCGAGGAGCGTGCCAGACGGACAAGACCAGGGCTGAAGAAATCTCTGGTTGTTGGTAAACTACAACATGATGGGACCCATCCCATAGCCTCAAATTATGCTTCCCCCCATAATTTTTCAAATGGTTTACCCCTGACCTATCTCTTAGAATTTAAAATCTGACACCCTTTCCATTTAAAAAGAAAACTCTTAAGTTCTACTTTAAATTTTTATATTAAATTTTTTTCTAAAAATATCATTTTTTTTATAAGAAACTCGTGTTTTTACATCGTATTGATGCCCAAACAGCAAAATTTATTCAATAAAAACTTAGTTGTATCTTATTAAAAGAACAGTTCAAAAGTACCTGCTTCAAACATTGATATCTCATGACCCCCTTCCAAACTTTAATTTTTCTACTTCGGGTCGACCTCCATAGAATGTCAGGTAAGGTCGACCATACGACTGGAGCAAAAACTGAGACTTCTTTTGATAAAAACACAAAAAATAACAAAATAAAAACATATTATTAAAAATATACAATAATAAAACTAACAAAGGACAGGGTTAACAGTTTGCAATAAACGGGTAAACCACGTTTTTGCGTACTAATAAAACAAAAAAAACTCCCAAAAACAACACTTTTTTTCGCTTATATTTCGATCAAAGTAGAAGTGCAACATTTTTCCATGGCCAAAATCCGGGAAGCCTGGGCCAGTTTGGCCCGGTCAGGTCCGGTTTTGCTTTCTGACTGTTGCACTGCCTGAAACTCTTTCTCTAGACCCAACATGGGCACACCCATGAGAAGACTGCAGCCCTTGCAGAACAGGATCAAAGCTCGGGCCAGATTCTTCGGCTAAAATTTTAGTCCAAAGCAGTAGGATCCTTTATGATTAAAATATAAAAAAAACATATGTCAATTTTACACAGCAAGTCCATAATAAAACTATCCAAGATTAAGTGTTATGACACCACTTTGTTTTTAAAATATCTTGTCGCGCAGTTAGGTTTTGACTATTTATGTACAAATAATGTACTTATTATAAATTATGCTGTATAAAAAAATTAGTAAATGTATTATCGTTGTACTCACTATCCTTTGTTTTTCACTGAGAAAAAAAATTTACAATAATATTGTTATTGAGCTAAAATGACTTTAAAATACCTATCTATTAAAACACTGGTCAAGCTCAAGAAGAAGAAAAAGAGATAGTGTGGGGGATGGGGGGGGGTTGGGGGGGGGGGGGGGGGGGGGAGGGGGGGGGGGGGGAGGGGGGGGGGGGAGATACAACGTGAGATACCCATATCGTTAGAGAAAGAGTCGAATGTAAAAAAGGGGCAAAGTGGTAATGCGTTTTGTGGTTTTGGGCTTTTTTGCTTGTTCTTGTGTGGGTGGGTTAGAAGTATTGAATTTTTTTCTTTTTTTTTTTGGGGGTTTCGTGCTTCCTTCTGCGGGCGGGTGGGGGGGGGTTCGTCTGGGGGGGGGGGGGGGCGACCCCCCGTGCCCTTGCTATGGGGGGGAACTGCAGTATAAAACAAAATAACCAACCGTGCGGCAGGAGAAGATTTTCGCTGAGGGATTCTTTAATACACAACATTTATACCTGTGTCCTCTACCATCATACATGAGCATGGACCGGCAAGCTAGGGGGGGGGTGGCTACCCCGGGTAAATGGTCTTTTGGAAGCTAGGCGGGGGGTCGAGCGGGGGAGGGGGGTCCGTACGCCCTAGCTTTTTAAGGGGGGGGGGGTAGACACGGTAGACCAGTTTGAAATCCAGAGGGGGGTCAGAGGGGGTCCGGTTTCCAAACAAAGTCACATTAAATCATTTAGCTAGGTTTTTTAGCACTAATATAGAATTTTATATACTAAAATAGGCTATTTATGTATAAAAAAAGTACAAAGCTGCTGTTTTTTTACTACAAAACCGTGTTTGTGACAGTAAATTTGAACTAAATTCATACCAAAAATTTAGCCCGGAAAAGGGGGGGAGGGGGTCAATTTAGAATTCCAGAGGGGAGTAGGGTGTCAAAATTTAAAAATTTTGAGGGGAGGGGGATCCCCTTGGATTTTTTTCTAGAGGGGGTTCGAAATTTCGAGGCTAGGGGGGGTGGACCCCACCCTACCCCTATGCTCATGTATGTCTACCATTGTTCTCTTATAAACCTTTTTTTAAATAAAACACTGCAGTCACAGCTTTTATATGAAGTAAACTATATTACAATTTTTTTGAACATTAATAAAAATCTTTTCCCGATCTTTGAATCTCACGTAAACAAGATTAAGGTCTAAAACTGCGTTCGCAACTATCGATTCTCTTAATTTTTTGAAGGAAACAACGCACAAATAAATACTGCACGCACTATTTATTTATCATACTGTACTGAACATTCGATCGGCTGCGCACAAGTCGTACTTACAAATAACGCCATCAGAGGCGTAGCCAGGATTTCGGAAAAGAGGGGTGGGGTTGTACTTCATACAAAACAAATTTTTCGAAAGGGGGGTTGTAGGGGGTTGTACTCCAAATTTTCAAAATACTGTAAAAAAAACATTAAAAAAGGGTAAAATTTTTTGCACTTCGCGCTAAGTAATTCTTTTTGCTTTTATTTGCATTGTTTTTTCAAGTTAAACTTGAAAAATTATAGGTTTAAAAAGGTATAACATTAAAAATCGTGCGACAGCCATAGGTGAGAAAGGGGGGGGGCAGGGTGGGGTGCGCCCCCCCCTAGCCCATAGGTGTCCGACCAGCCTGGACTGCCCGGACCGCCCCCCCTGAGGGCCGGTCCAAGGTACCCCTCCCCCCTAGCGCCCATTTTGGACCCTCCCTCCCCCCTAAAACCCCGGTCCAGGCTGACCCCCCGCCTGAAGGCGGTTTTTGACCCTCCCCCCCCTAACAGCTGTTCCACCCCCCCTATCTACTTAATGTGCGATAGGCATAAAAATCGTTTTTTTTCGTGCGCGCGACTGAAAATATACAGGCTCAAAATTCGTGCGCGCTCGAATTTCGTGCGCTAACTTTATATACGTAAATATTTCTCATAAATATAACAATAATTTTAGTGTTCTATACAAATTTTTATAATTTATAATAAACCTTAGGTTTTTACAAACTGGTTGGTACGTTACATTAAAAATAAAAAAAAATAAAATTCAGATGTTCGTTTTAAAAACGAACCGTTTTTTAAAAACGAACGGTCCGTTTTTTGCGCTGCCGCCGTTCGTTAAACACTTGCCCGGCAAGTTGCCGCATGCAAAATAATGAAATGAAAACAAAATACAATGATTATTATTATTTATTATGTAACCGGAAAATAGAAGAAAGTTGGTCAAACTTTTACCGGAAGCAAAAAAAATCAACAAAAAGGTACCTCTTATAATATGTTAACGTTTTTAACAGTTTCCAAAAGTTTTTTTGGCAGGTCCAGGCTATTCCCCCCCCTAAGTACCCCAGTCCAGGCTCCCCCCCCTAAGGACCCTTCAGTCCAGGCTACCCCGGGGTCAAAATTTTTCGAAAATTTGGTCCAGGCTGACCCCCCCTCCTAGGCCTACAAAATGGTAAAAAATGGGCTGACCCCGGGGTCAAACCCCCCCCTAGCCGTCAGGGGTCGGACACCTATGCCCTAGCCTCGAAATTTTGGGACCCCCCCTAGACGAAAATCTAGGGGGGCCCCTCCCCCCAAATTTCCGAATTTTTTACCCCTGACCCCCCTTTGGCAGGTCCAGGCTATTCCCCCCCTCTCAGTACCCCAGTCCCAGGCTCCCCCCCCCCCCTAAGGACCCTTCATCCAGGCTACCCCGGGGTAAAATCTTCAAAATTTGTCCAGGCCCCCCCCCTCCTAGGCCTACAAAATGGTAAAAAATGGGCTGACCCCGGGGTCAAACCCCCCCCTAGCCGTCAGGGGTCGGACACCTATGGCCTAGCCACGAAATTTTGGGACCCCTGCTAGACCAAAATCTAGGAACCCTCCCCCCCAAATTTCCGAATTTTTTACCCCTGACCCCCCTCTAGATTTTGAAATCTGATCCCCCCTCCCCCCTCGGGAAAATTTTAGGTACCTTTTTTATACTAAATTTTCTTCCAAAAACATGAATTTTCATCACATATTCATGCTTTTACACCCTTTTTATACATGAATATGGCTTTTTATTCAATAAAATGTAGTATTATCCTATAAAAAAACAATTATTAAAGTTATTATGGTTTAAAACTGTTTTGCTTTGGACACCGGATCCCACCTGACCCTTCTCTAGATTTCAAAATTTTGCACCCCGGGTCGACCCCCCTAAAAAGCTAGGGGGGGTCCAGACCCCCCTGGGACCCCCCTCCTAGAATTCAAATTTCGATTTACCCCGGGTAACCACCCCCCTAGCTTCCCCGACCGTGCTCACCTATGACGACAGCACGAAAAAATTTTCAAAAATTGTGTTTGAATTACATTAGAAACATCACTTAAAAGTTGTAAAAAGTTATATAAATGTCGAGAAAATTTGCTTCGCTCCGCTCAGCGCGAGAAAATTTTTTAAAATTGTTCTCTTAGGTTAGGACCCTAAATTTTTACCTCCGCCAGCCCAAAAGGAGTGGGGTTACAACCCCCATAACCATACATGGGCAAGTTGGTCCGGAGTGGGGGGGGGTTAAACCCCAAATTGGGGGGGGGTTAAAATCCGAGAAACGCAAAAAACCTTATCGTTTTTTTTTCTGGAGTGCATTTTACCCATATCGTTTTTCGATTTTGAAGGAAAAATAGGTAAAAAACGCTAATTTTAGATCAAAACGCCCTTTTTATAGCATTTTTGAGCTTTTTATTGCTTAAAACATTCATTTTGACCCCAAAACTTAAGTTTGGGGGCAGTTAGAAGTCATTTTAAAGACATTTTTTTCTTCATTTTTCCAAAATTGGGGGGTTAACTTTTTTCCCCCCCCCAATTCTGAGTGGGGGGAGGTTGAACCCCCCTTCTCATAATTTGGGGGGTTAACCCCCCCGTTCTCATGTATGCCCATAACCCCCCCCCCCGGGCTACGCCTTTGAACGCCATACATACACCGTATTCGTATACAAAATATTTATTACGCGATAAACTGTAAACGGGTATCGCTTCGTAAAATGGATCGGTAACATTGTCGATGACTAGAAGCGTACTTTTCACAAACTGTGCACGCACCATATACTATACTGAACATCCGATCACCTGCGCGCAACCCTTGATTATGCTAAACGACACGACACTGTATAAAAATTAAACGACAGTACGACACCGCATTCAAATTAAATTGAAAATAGCATACCGCTTCGTAGAGTGGGTCGGAGACATCGTCGATGACGAGAAGCGTACTTTTTACAGATTGTAGACTGATACAGTACTGCCCGTAGTCTTCCCGGTAGGACTTACAAAGGTTCTGATAGCCGGCGTTCACCGCCTTCCTCGTCTTTTTTACGAAGGGGGAAAGACTCCCGATGATCACCAAGGTGTCCATTCTAAACGCAAAATGCTTGCTGTTTGATGATTTCCCCTCCTAAGCTCCAAGCTGCGGAGCGGCGAAAATTTGCTTTTCTTAGAAACTCCAAAGTGCTTTGAAGTTTTGCCCTAGGTCTGGTTTAATCACATGAATAACTAAACAGCAATGCTATAGATTTTTATTGAAAACAAAATTTTTTAAAAAGACTTATTATAAACACAAATTCAAAATAACAAAAAAATTGTAGTCTTACTAAAATAATCAAACTTATTTCAAGTTATTAGCTTGAAATTGCTTATTTAGGGGAAAAACTCCGGAGCTCCTGCCGTGTTAAATGGCCGCCACATTTCCGGAGCACGATATTGGATGACAGAAACATGAATAGTTTTTGTTTGTTGATCTTAAAGTTCATGCGGACACAAAAGAATGATTATGTTCCCCATAATCCACTAATCTGGTAGGTGAAATTACGTTATGACCAATGCTGTCCCGGCTCGCAAGAAAAACCAAAACTACGCTTTTGTGAAATTATAAATGCTTTCATTTTTAAATTTGGAAGATACAGAAATTAACCTTTATCTTAATCTGGCCTGCTAGCCGTTACAGCACACGCCTGATTACCAAAGAAAATGACATCGCTTTAATTTATTAGCGTTTTTCCTTTGGGATGTAATACTTTGAGGGAAGATGGAGAATTAAATCCCAAATTTTCTTTGCGCCCATGTATGGTGCAAACGTAAAACCTTTCTTAAAAATTCATATGTAACCCAACCACTAATGATTACTATCATTAACCAAACAAACCATATTAAAAATCTTACTTTAATTGTCCAGCAATTATTTCAGATATGTCCGTTCTCCTAAAAAAATATTTTTATTAATTATACAAAAGTCAAAAATGTCTTTTTTATAATATCAAACTTTTAACCTACAAAAATATTCAAAAATAGAAGAAAAACAAGGTTGATAACCCTGCGTAATGTATTAAAAATAAATCATTGCATTTTTTATATTTTGCGAAAGTTACAGTTAATTGTAGGAATTTATGTCCGGTTGCACTATAGGTATGATGTTAAGTAAACTACTTAAAACTTAAAACGATAACGATTACCTATATTTGAAATAAACTTCCAAATACTTAAGTTATCTACTTAATTTTAGTATTTATGGGAAACCGGACCGGACCTTAGGTTCTCCATACACTTTATGTAGACTTATAAATAATGAAAGGATTTCGAAATTTATAATTACTTTATATACGCCATAAAGTATTTGTTCATATTCCAGTTCGGATCTACTGGCATAATATCATTGTTATTCTTTTCCTTTAGCAAATCTTTTTGACTGCCATTTGGTGTATCGTCTAAATATTTGTAAAGAAAGAATTAGAGGAACGTGTATACAAAGTTAAAGCCAAGTAAGAATCCAAGATTCTTAGGTCAAAAAAAAGGAAATTGTAAGTTTCATAGCTGAGCATCGTTAAACAGCTAAGGAAAAAAAATGCGTCCGTCATAAAAATAAAAAAAACCACAAAGACGAATTTTAAATTTTGCAATCGCTTTACGTAAATTATGCACTGTTAAAACTTTTGTTTTTAACTCAGCATCCTAATTACTTATTTGTAGTGAAAATATAATAACACAAGGGAATTTCTGACCACTTCTGTCCAAAATTTTTTACTATAAAAATCATTTTTTTTTTTGGAAAACAATGAGTTGTTTCATCTATGTTTTTATTTTTTTTCTGTAATGTAAAATCACACTATTTTCGGGTAGTGAGACTTGAATTTATAAGGAAGAAAAAACTTTTCAGTACTAACATGCTTTATCAGGCGATTAGTCGGTGTTTCTAGCAGTGGCGTGCCCAGGGGGGGCGGGGGGGCGGCCGCCTCCCCCCCCCGAAATCCGGCGAAGCCGGATTTTTTTCGTAAGGGGGGACCCTTACGTTTTTTGAATTTTGGGAGAGAAAATTTTTTTTCTTAAATATTAATACAGAAACTTTCCTGATGCCTTCCAAAAGCATTTTAACAGTCAAAAAACCAAATTTTCCCCGCTTCGCGGGTAGTTTAAATTGACAATTTATCTCAGTTTTTCCATTTCAATCGATTTTGCCGCTCAATAGTTAAGGCATACATGTTAAATAAAACTACTATAAACACTATTAGCCTTTTATTAACGTTTTAAACACATGTTTTAAATGGATAGGAATAAAAAAAAACTTAAATTTTGTTTTAATTATCATCTGGAATTAAAATTTCTAGTGTATGTTAGCGCCTTAAATTAAAAATTTTCTCCCCGGCGGCATTCCGCCCCCGGACCCCTGACAAGGGGTTCTGCCCCTTGACCCCGCTGGGAGCTCTCGCCCCCCCAGACCCAACATTTCTGGGGGGCTGCCGTTCCCCAGACCCCCCTTCAGGGTTAGTATGTCCCCCCCGCCCCGACCCCCTCCCCCCCCCGCAATGAAATCCTGGGCACGCCACTGGTTTCTGACCCCCCTCAGGGTTAGTATATAACCCCCCAGACCGCCCCCCCCGCCGAAATAAAATCCTGGGCACGCCACTGGGGGGGGGCGGGGGGGGCAAACGGGGGGGGCAAGCAGGGGGGAGAAAAAAAAGAGAAAAGGAGAAAAAAAGAGAAAAAAAGAAGGGAAAAGGAAAAAGGACAAAAAAGCGAAATAATAAAAAAGTCTAGGCTTGATAGAAGACGCAAAAACGACCACGTCCTCCTGGGGGGGGGGGGGGGGGGGGGGGGGGGGGGGGGGGCAGGTTTGTTTTTGAGGACGGTTTTAATGTGTTTTTTTTAATTTTGTCTAAGCAAGTATTTCAAAACTTTCATGTCCACTTGTAAATATTTAAATTGTATTGTTAGTGCACACTTTTTAGTCGCTTAAAGACTTTAATTTTTAGGCAAACACTCAAGTTACTAGCCTTTTTTATTGGCAGAAGTACCGCTGTCTTGGCTGGAACAGGAGGCCGCGTCTTCATTGACGGAAGTAGCGGCTTTGTGTTTCCGGTTCCCCGGCAGCTGGTACAGGAGACACTCCTTCAGTTTTGTCAAGAATTTAGTACCAACGTCCGGAATATCGATTACCTAAGTAATGATTATTGATTTCCCAAAACAGTATACGTCATGGACTTTTCCACGTAAAGCCATGAGTTATTTACAGGATAATTCTAACTAGTGCTGAAATTAACTAGGACTAAACTGGACTGGTGCTGAAATGAGACACTTTGTGACGTCATCGAATTTTCGATTATGACGTGATTACGTTATCAAATTTTCGAATTTTTTACCCCTGACCCCCTCTAGATTTTAAAATCTGCCCCCCTCCTCTCCCCTTTCAAGAAAATTTAAATACTTTTTTAATACTAAATTTTCTTCCAAAAACGTGAATTTTTTTACACAAATTCATGTTTTTACACCCTTTTTATACCTGAATATCGCTTTAAATTCAATGAAAAGTAGTATTATCTTATTAAAAAACTATTTTTAAACCTAAAAGTATTTTGCTTCGGAAATTGGACCCCATCTGACCCCCGTCTAGGTTTCAAAATCTTCCACCCTGGGTCGACCCCCCCTAGAAAGCTAGGGGGGTTCGACCCCGCTCCTAGATTTTGAAATGTCATTTACCCGGGGTAAACACTCCACCTCTGGATTTTTGCCTGTGTTCATCTATGGCTGGGGAGGGGGGAAAGAAACCTGGGGGGTGGCAAATCCTCCAATAAAGCGGGGGGGGGTGAGCACATTTCCAGACCGTGCATAGGTACAGGTCCGAATTTAATAATGATTAAATCCTTATCCCAACTTTTTCAAATTTTAAAAATGACATTTGTGAGTAATAGTAAAAGGCCATAGTTTTATGAGCACTGTTGATAAAATATTGCACAGTATGGTCAAATACAATATTGTATAAATTGGGGCCCAGTGTAGAACGGTATGAATACAAAGTTTTCTTGAGCGCAAACCTCTAAAAGGATTTGAGTTAAGGTTAAGGATAGGTATACGTTTTTACAACATTATAAATTATGCATATTGGTACGAAATTAGCATCAATGCGAAACTTTATAGAAATTTTTGTACAAGTGTAACTGCATTAATCAACATTTTTCGAAAAAAAAGAGGCGCAATCTATTAAGGGTTTCTTTAAAAACAAAATATTTTTATTCTGTGCTTCGGCTAAAAAGCTAAAGAAGAACCGTCGGCCATAGCTAAAATTATTTAAAAGCGTTTTTTGAATGGTGTAAATTGCCAAGAGTATAAATGTGATGCCTAAAGTACGACGCTGAATAAACTTTTTACGTCTTTGCGAATTTTAGCGTTTTGACAAAAACTGGGCATTACTCGAATTGAAATCACCACCCTGGCGTAATTACTAAATGGCGTGCCAGACGTTGCACTCTCACGTAAACTCTTTTTTAGAGCTGGGGTAGACCAGTTCTAAATATTTCTATATGGCTGCTTAAAACCTTATATAAATACTGTCGCTGGCTGGTATAGGGGTTCAGTCTTGGGCGGACCTCATCCGTCAGAGAAAATTTTAGGAATGAGTTGCAAGTTCATGCACTGTACAACATAAAGTTTATGCGTTGTCGTATTTCTGAAACAGTAACACAACGGTAATCTTTATAAGCCTACCCCGTTCTCCAACTTCTCGTAAAATGGCGCTGCGGCTGTTACGCAGTCGATCAATATGAGGCTGTACACGCGGTCCGGGCAAAAGTGACCGAAACGGCAGAGGATGTTCGCTCCTGCACCTTCCCCGAATCCTACCACCCGACTAATTCTAAAAATATTAATTATAAAAAAAATAAAATAAAATTATAATAATTGTTATGTTTACAAGAGAAGTAAGAAAAAAAGTAAAACGTTTTTAGATAATCTGACGTATAGGACGTTAAAATAATTGTTTACAAGAGAAGTAAGTAAAAAGCAAAAGGTTTTTAGACAATCTGACGTACTACTAGACGTTAATATTGTTATGTAGCATTTGGATTAATTGATCGTAATAGGGCGACGGGTGATTGTGTTGTCACTTTAAAATATAAGCATGATACCAATACCAGTGGTCCTAATCTTTATCTAATATTATTATAATAATATAATGACGAACGTAATATCCTAATTAAATAATAATAGTACTAAAGGCAATTTACATCTCGGTGATTCAATCATTTTTGTTTAAATATAATATTTAGCATATCACCAAAGCAATTAAAATCTTTAGCAACAAATTTCTAAATAATTCATAAGAAAGCATAATTCAAGAAGCCAGCGGGGTTGCTACTTCAGAAAAAAATATTAACTATTAAAATTTAGGGAAGTTCAAAAAAAAGAGAGTTTTTACCGCCTTATTCAAGTTTTTTAGATGTTTTTTTAAACAAACAACTAATTTGTTTTTTAAAAGCAGTTTTAAACAAATAATTAAACTTTGATAAAATTTTTTTGATAAAAATGAGTTGATATAAAAAAATATACCAAAATATTATTTTTTACTAAAGAATCGTTTTTAAACGGTATATTTAGACTTAAAATGAAATAAGTGAAGCCTAATTAAAATTTGGCTTGACGGAGAGTGTGAGTGTGACACGGGGTCCATTTGACATTTGCAGCTGCTCCTTGCCTATTTGTGGTCTTCAAGGATGGGTAAAGGTAGGGAAGGCTACACGGTAGTACCCCTCGTTAAAACAACCTATGGTGTCTCTTTCAAAAAAAAAAAAAGAACAACAAAAAATATCAATTTTTATGACTTTTAGACTTGTTTATCCTTTCTAATCATTTAAGGTGAGAAATTTATGAAAAAAAATAGTTTGTTTTCTCCATAAAAAAAACAAAAACAAAACATAAGATAATACTCACTTAAATTTGTCTAAAACGTAACGCAAATCCAATGCAAGACAGTCCAAATTTGGAAAGTCGTAACTAAAATGCAAAACTACATTAGTTTACTGAAATAAATTAATAAAACATTGTTTTGCATTAACTTGTAACGAATAATGACCGCTGCACACCATATAAGTTTCATGATCACCATTTTAACCCCAGAACTGTCCACTGCCCTTCCCCCCGCATTTTTTTTGGGGGGCAATTCCAAAACGGGGGGGGGCCGGGGGGCAACTTTTTTAAAACGGGGGGGGGGGCAAGCAGGGGAGAAAGAAATAAAGGAGAAGAAGGAAAAGAGAAAAAGGACAAAAAAGCGAAATTAAGGTTAAAATAGGCCTAAAATGTATTAAAATAGGCTAAAAAAAGCAAAAATTTTGCAATGATGGCGTCATAATATGTCAAAAAAAGCGCCATAATTTTTGGATACTTTTTCAATTTTGTGCAGGGAGAGGGCAATAAAACGGGGGGGGGGCAAATCCTCCAATAAAGCGGGGGGGGGGGCGGGGCCGAGTCATTTCCAGACCGTGCACAGGTCTGTAAACCAGAAACAAAAATTAAAAAAAAAACTGTTGACATCATTTTGATGTGAGTTTTTTTTTAAATATCTCTGTAAAATTTTTACCTCTACTTAAATGTACAAGGGTAGAAACGTTTACCAAGTTGCCTATAGTTTTGTTACCCTATTTGTATGTGATCATAAATTAAAAAAAAAACAGAATAAGTTTTAATAAAAACGCGAAGGTAAGAAAAAGCTTTAAAAATGGCGTAGAAGGTCGAATGGTTATTTGAATACCTTTCCATTCCTAAACTTTAACTTTGTTAGTTGACAATACTATATATTTAATATAGCTTTGCTAAATCCCGTAAAATTAAACCGCTTGTCATAGGCTTATAAAACGAAATATATATAGTGTAGTTGGGACTTAAATAAAGGAGAAATTTTAAATTAAAAATTGGTTGCAAAATATTTTAGTCAAGTATAGCTCTTAAAATTCTTGGGTTTCGAAGGTTGGTAAAACCTACTGAACTTGGAACAAGTAGGAGGCATAGGTAGGCAGGAGGAGTGGTGAGGCATACATGGGCAAAGGGGGGGGGGTTGGGGGGTTAACCCCCCAAATTCTGAGATGGGGGTTTAACTCCCTCCTCAGAAGGGGGGAGGGGAGAAAAAGTTACCCCCCAATTTTGGAAAAATGAAGAAAAAAATGTATTTAAAATGACTTCTAACTGCCTCCAAAAGTTTTGAGGTCAAAATGAATGTTTTAAACAGTAAAAGGCTTCAAAAGGCAATAAAAAGGTCTTTTTGACCTAAAATTAGCGTTTTTACCTATTATTTCTTCAAAATCGAAAAACGATAGGGTAAAATGCACCCAAAAAAAAACAAAACGATATGGGTATTTTGCGTTTCTCCGATTTTAACCCCTCCCCCTAATTTGGGGTTTAACTCCCCCATTCAGGATCAATTTGCCCATGTATGGGTTGAGGGGATTATATCCCCGATCCCGCCTCATAAACAAATCTCGAAACTGCCGACAGACAACCCCCTAAATTTTTGGGGTACCTCAAACAACCCCCTCCCCCTTAAATTGAGGGGATGGGGTCCCAGTACTAAAAACGCTACAAATGGTGTATTTGGGGTATGGTATACCCCCAAAAAAATCCCAAAGGCTTCCTACCCAACAAATTGTGTTTTGTAACGTAACGAACATAATTATCTGTTACACCACGAATATATCTGTTACACAACGAAACACAATATTCTGAATTCTGTCCTCGCAAATATAAAAAAAATATTCGGTTTTAAAGTTCCCAAAATTTTATTATCTGCATTACTAGTCCTAAAGTTTCTTCTTAAAAAATTATAAAATAAGAAGCTAGCTTAAGCGGGTACGGCGGACCTGTGCACTGCCCCCTGGGTTTTATTGGTGGGAGGCAATTGCAAAAGGGGGAGGGGGCACTTTTTTGAAACGGGGAGGGGCAATAAAACCGGGGGGGCAAGCAGAGGAGAAAGAAAAAAAGAGAAAAAAGGAGGAACAAAGAGAAAAAAAAAAGAAAAAAAGGGGGAAAAGAACAAAAAAGCGAAAAGGTAAAAATAGGTCTATATGCTAAAACTGCAAAAATTTCGCGATGATGGCGCCATAATAGGTAAAAAATGGTGTCATAATTTTTGGGTACTGTTTTATTAATCCGCGGGGGGGGGGCAATAAAACGAGGGGGCAAATCCTTCAATAAAACGAAAGAGGGGCATTTTCAGATTGTGCACAGGTCTGAATACGGTATATTAGAGGGTTGCGGAACTTAAAAAAGTCAAGTGTTTTAAATTTGTGTGAGGGGAGGTTACGTCAAGTGAGGGGAGGTTACGTCAAAAATTTTTATAATGCATTTTCAGACCTGTGCACGGCTTGGAAATGCCCCCCCCCGCTTTATTGCAGGATTTGCCTCCCCCCCGCGCCCAAAAATGAAAAAAAAAAACCTAAAAATTATGACGCCATTTTTGACCTAAATTTTAACGCCATTATCGCCAATTTTTTGTAGTTTTCAGTCTATTTCAATGCTTTTTAAGCCATTTTAGACTTATTTTTAACTAAAATTCACCTTTTTTGTGTCTTTTTCTCCCCGTTCTCGCCTGCTTGCGCCTCTGTGCCCCTCCCTTATTTTGCAATAGCCGCCCCTTCCTAATAAGCCCCCCCTAGAGGGGGGGGAGGGGGCAGTGCACAGGTCTGCATTTTCATTAATTCAGTAAAAATTATTCTATGACAAACGACTGATTTACTTACTCTGCGGGTAGCGGTGGGTCGTCCGGGTCCTGTCCAGGTAGACAAACATGTATCCATATGGATCTGCTCAAAACGTTTCCCATGTAATCAGAGTAAACAAACGGGGCGAAAGATCTACGGAACGGATGACGTAAAAATTCGTTTCGCACGTAAAAAAAATAAAACCAGAAACAAATATTTTAAAGTCTTAAATTAGTTAACACTGCAGATGCTCATGTTTTTTAAGAAAATGCGGCATGCGGGTGAGTGAAAAAAAAAGTTTCCGCGTTTTTTTGCAATGTCAACCACACGATTGTATTAAATTTAAATCCCCAGATAACCATTTTATACAATTTTCTAAAAAATAGCGGCGAAATAACAAAAATAAAAATTGCTATTTTGCAAGTTCGACTTGTCAGTGTACGATCAAAACCAAGAATATTAAGCAGAAAAATGTTAAACGTGTTAAATTATAATTAAATTAAAAAGGTTCATTGGAAACTTCTATTTTTAAGACTTGTAAAGTCAAATAAAAACCAGGAAACGCAAAATATACCTTACCTTAACATAGATACAAGTGTGATCGGTTTGCATAGCTGTGATCGGTTTGCTTTAAGGTTAGTACATTTTTTTTTGGATGATTTTTTAAAATAATAAACTTTGACTTAAAAATTTTCATCCGTCGACGTTATTCTGCTGCATCATTTTATTATTTTCTACAAGATTTAAAGTAACTGACAAGTTTTTACGTCACCTATGGTTTGCTCCAACATCATGAACAGTGAGGAAAAATATTTTTCCAACGCGGTCTTCGTCTCCCTATAAAATACTTATAATATTGCATATTTTTTCGCAAAGTAATAATCTGTAGCCAGTTAACATTATTAATGGATTTTATTTATTATACTTTTTAGTTCAGCAAAATGGGTCGCGTGATATTTTTACCTTCAATAAAATAGTTCAGAGCTCCGCCATTTAAAGCAATGTAGTGCCGCCCCTTAAATTTTTCTTGTTTTTAAAGTTTTGTAAAAAAAACCTTTGAAGTATTTAAAAAAAAGTGCAAAACGGAGTGAGACTACAGAGGTCTGGGAAACATCACTGTTCACAAATTAATACTAGTGTGATGATTAAAAAATAATATGCTAGCTTGTTATGAAGAAATTTCAATTTTACTAAAAAAATGTTTATCACCTTGGATTGTTTTTTCATAAAAAGAACATAAATCGAATACGTTTAGACAAGTTAAAACTCTGAAAACAAACCTGAAAATAAACGGTTAAAACTCTGAAAACAAACCTGAAAATAAACGGTTAACTCCTTCGAATAGCGAGTTTTTACTATTTCTTTTCGCATCATAATTTTTCGTTGCGGTCAAAAATCTAAAATGCTGAAAAAACGATTGGCAATAATAGCAAAAGCAGTAAATTAAATGGGACCTATCTAAATGGGATCCCATTTAAATGAGACTTATTTAAATGGGATCCCATATAAACGCGACCAAAAGTCGAAAGGTTCCATTTAAATGGGACCTTTTTTCCTAGCAGTTTGTTCTAAGTATCCCATTTTTTTCCCTTATATATTTTTGCAATTATCAAAAATATTTAATTATTAGAATGTTCCGCTATATAATTGTTACCAAAATTGTTCTCCCACATGCGACTTATTGCCCTTCATTTCTGATTTTCTGGCGCAGCGATTTTACGGTCAAGGATGTCGACTAATACGATTCGTGACTTATGTTTTGTATACCAGTAGGACGTTTGTCAAATCATTCCAAAACATCAATAATTTCACAAAAATATTTTTAATAGATTGGAAAATACCGAGTTTAAATAAATTAAATGTTTTGAGCAAAATGTAGTTCTAATTTTATTAAATCAACAATCATTAAATTGATATCAAATTTAATAATTAAAATTTTATCAATATAAAACGGCAGATATAAATTTATTATATTAATTGTAAAATCAATAATAAAAAATCAAAGAACGCTTTATTTACGATAAAACTATAATAATTTTAGGCATAGTTCAGCTCAAACATAAACAGAATCAAAAATATTTTTAAATCAAAATGTATTTCGAATTTCTTCATAAATTTATGTCAAGAAAAAGTTTACAAAAACGAATCAAAACCGAAAACCGAAATCACGAAAACCGATTCTGGCTTGTGCGGTAATTCATTGAATGGAAAAGGAGGATTAAAAAAAACTATAAATCAATAGCATTTACCAGTGATGTTCCCCGGAGCTCGGAAATCCGCCCTATTTCTGAATTTTATAAATAATTAAAGAGTGGTTCCATAGATAATTTTGCCAAAATTATTTGAAAATTATTTTTTTTTAAACTTATATTTAAAACGCTGGAAATAGTATTACAAAAATGCAGATAAAGTAGCTTTAAATGTATTTTTAACTTAAATAAGCTTCAAATCGCTAGTTTTAGGGGCGGAGCTTCGGAGCTCCAGAACTCCCTTCGCTTTAAATGGCCGAAGCTACGGAGAAGGATATTGGAGGATAGGAACATCACAAGCATTTACTATTATTTTAATAAACAGCTAATTAGAAATTATGATTATCAAATTGTTTCCTTAAAATGTAGGATAAGTTTTCCTTTGTTATCACTATCACACATACTATTACATACCGATTATTATTTAACAAACTGCTGCATCAACTTATCGAGGTAATATATTTATTTTTATTTACAAAAACACCAATAAAAAAATTTCAAAATTTTTTTTTAATTAAATGCCAAGTAAAATGAAAATTTTGAAGATTTTTTAGAGTTAAATTAATTAAAAAAACAAATGATTCAGTTTTAATTTATAAATAGAGGGGTTTGGTTGGTGTGTTTTTTTTTTTTTTTTTTTTTTTTTTATTTTTTTTTTTTTTTTTTTATTTTTTAATTTTTTTTTTTTTTTTTTTTTTAATTTTTTTTTTTTTTTTTTTTTTTTTTTTTTAGTTTTTTTTGTTTTTTGTTTAGCTTTTTTTTTTTGCTGTTTTTTTGCTCTTTTTTTTTGCTGTCTCTTTTTTTGTTTTGTTCTTTTTTGCTGCGTTTTTTTTTTTGGGTGTTTTGGTGTTTTTTCTTTTTTTTTTTTGCTCGGTGGTTGTTTTTCTCGTTCTCTTTTTGTGGTGCGTTTTGTTTTTTGTTTTTTTGTGTTTTCTTGTGTTGTTGGGCGGTGGTGGTTTGGTTGGTTGCGGTGCTTTTGTTTTTGTTGTGCGTGCTTGTTGTTTTTGGTTTTGGTTGGTGGCGGGGCGGGGTTTTTGTTTGGGTTTGGGGTGTTTGTTGGGTTTGTGTGTGGTGGTGGGGTGTTTTTTTTTGGAGTTGGTGGAAGTTTGTGGGGGGGGGGGGGGAGGAGAGAGAGAGAGAGAGAGAGGGTGTATTTCCCAATAATATAAAATTCAATGTAGCAACCGTTTACAATTAACGTAATTTAATTAAATTTTTAATTGCTACAATTCCAAAAGAAAAAGAAAGGAAATGTAGCGTGACAATCTTGCCGATCTTAAACAGAACCAAGTAAAAAACTGAACGCAAAAAATAGTCTCTTTTATGAGGCTCAAGAGGATATAAATGTTATTTATTAGTCCAAACGTTTGCTACAGTAAAATGTATAATAAACTACAAATTATACCCATACAAACGACGACAAGTAAAAATCATATTATCATCATCAATCGATTCACGCGTTAAAGGAGCACTGTCACAAATCAAATTCCTATAACGCCCGAACCGGACTGCTCCTTTAATACCAAACCTACCTAACTCAACTTTGGTATTTAGAGTGCTCCACTACAAGGCTACAACATTTTTAAATTTCAGCTGAATCGGTATAGTATTAAAGGAGCCGTCCGGTTTGGGCGTTATAGGAATTTGATTTGTGACAGCGCTCCTTTAAACACAACAATATCAGGTATATTATAATTTACCTAGCTTTACATAAGGAACGTTAACGACCGAAAAAAATATTAATAAAACTTTTTTTGAAAAATAAAAAAAAAACCAAGAGCTCAAGTTAAAGTTTTGAGTCTCAAGTTTTGAGGCATCAAAGTAATAACATTTTTTTCTTTGCATATACAAAGTTTCAAATTTAATTACTGTCATTATGTCAAACAAAAGATTTAATATCAACTATAAAAATCAAGCTTAATCTTCTATTTATTTTGAGTGTAAAATTAAACATAAAAACACGTAATATCAACAAAAAAACCAGGCTTAATCTTCTTATTGTTTTGTGTGTAAAATCGAACTTAAAAACAGCACAGTTTAATTAATAGACAGGAAATGGCTTCTTGTTACAAGAACTTAAAAAAGATTTATTTAAATGTACTCTCTGCAAAATGCGCGAGGAAAAAACCAAAGCAGCGGGAAACTTATGAAAACGAGGGATAATGACTAAGCGGACTCCAACGCTCAATGTTCCGAGAAAATCGATAAACACGTGCTTTGGTTTCAAAAACAGGCACATTGGCCAAGTAATAATAGGTCTTAGCTGCTAGGAAATCCACCCCAATTAATAACACTAAACGATTGCGGTTTTTGCCAGTGACACTTCTTTCATCCGGAATTTGCAATCAAAACGACTGTGTAGGCGATTCCTAAAGAGGAAAAGATAAGAAAAAGCCCCGTACAAACTAAGAAACCCAGAAGCTCTGATTCATAACTATTAGAGCTAAAAAATTTATATAATATTTTATTTTAACAAATAATTTTAGTTGTTTGCAAATATAGCATTAGCTCAGGCCTCTCTCTCACCTAATGAGTTTTATTTTTACAAAAATAATTTTCAAAAATATATTTAACGAGCATTATGCTTATGCAAGATTACTAAAAATCTTTATAATTTTTGTAACCGTTTGATTGCAAAGCGAAAACCAACCTCATCTGATCTGGAAAGGTAGTTTTTATAGACCTACATGGAAATAAGACTGTGGGTTTCATGCGTCATCGCAAAGAAGTTATCTATCTTGCGACAAAATTTTATTACGCGGCGAGGCCACATCAGTTTTTGTTATGCAAGTAAACAAAAACAAAACTTGGTAAATTTTTAAAACAAAACCTGGTAAATTTTTTTGATTTTTATTTCTCTCGTTTTGCTTTAAGTTTCATTATTATTCTGAGTGCGTAGCGCGAAAAATACAATAAAACTTTGCAATTGAATTTGTTTCAGCTATATACAAGACATACGCAGGATTCCAAAAAGGGTGGGGGGGCATTTCATAAAATTTTTTCTAAAGAATGATTAAGGGGTTTTACCCCAAAGCTCAAAACTCTATTAAAAACATACTAAAAGGAAGAAAATTTTTCGCGCTTCGCGCGCATTTTTTATTTTCTATTTTATTATTTCAATATTCAATATTACCTTCCAATATTAAGTTTACCAAACGTACAGGTAACTAAAAAATCTGGATAAGACAAAATACTCCTTTCTAAACAAAGCAAGAAAAACAAAACAAAATATTATTTTGTTTAGGTTTGATTGCTTTGTGTACTTTTGTTAGCATAACTTCACATAACTGTGTACTAAATAAAATACGATACAATTGCAATAAAATTTAATTTGATCATATTTAAGGTTAACCATAGATGAACACGTTCAAAAA
>JASAMX010009340.1:0-34086 GCA_030248175.1 Microlaimidae sp. YZB2_3 | reverse complement strand
AAATGTTCCCGAGAAATTTTCTGGCATTGAAACAATTGTTCTTGACATATTAGGAAAAAATGAAAAAGTGCGCGTCATATGTGTTTATCGCAGTCCAACAATGCATGACTCACGAGATAATGAGATAGAAAAAATACGTGTTTTAGGCGAATTTTTGCTTTTACACACAAAAGTAGATTTTCCTTCTATTGTTGTTGGTGATTTTAACATGCCAAATATAAATTGGCACATTCCGAAAATTATAGGTAATGATATGTTTCACCAAATATTTTTAAATAGCATTGTTGATTGCGGTTTAACACAACTAGTAAATTTTTCCACTCAAAAAAGCGGAAATATTTTAGACTTAGTGCTTAGTAATCAAGAAAAACTTGTTTTTGATTTAAATGAATGTGAGCCTTTTTCATCAAATTGTGACCATGTCGGGATAAGTTTTAATTTTAATTTAAATTTTACCAGATGTAAGGCACCGATTGCAAAATACAAAAATTTTAAATCTGCGGATTATAAATCTATTAAAGATGAACTTAGGAGCGTCAATTGGGAAAACATTTTTTCCTCCGCCCATACTGTAGAGTCCTTATATCAGTGTTTTTGTAATATTATTAACAAATGTATTGATAAATATGTACCTGTTAAAACTGTAAAAAACCAAAAAACAAATTATCCTCGACATATTGTTCATCTTTTAAAAAGAAAAAAAAAGGCTTTACAGAAAAATTAAACGATCACAAGCTGACAAATATTTGTGGCAAAAATGCGATAAAATATACAAGAAAGCTCTTCAAAAATTTCACATTGAAAATGAAAATAATGTTGTTGATAAAAACAACATAAAAAGTTTTTATAAATATGCAAATTCTAGACTAAAAACAAATCCTAAAGAAATAGGTATTATAAAAAAAGACGACGATAGCTATACGGATAATAATACAGAAAAATGTAACCTTTTTAATATGTATTTTTCCTCAGTTTTTAATTTAGATAATGGTAACTTACCAGAGTTTCCTTTAAAAGTAAATCCAAACGAAAAACTTACCACCGTACCTTTTCCCGTTAAACTTGTCATTAAAAAACTAAAGAAGCTCCCTGGTAAATTTTCAAAAACACCTGACAGCATACCGGCTTTTTTCTTAAAAAATATTGCTGATGAAATCGGAATGCCGTTGGCTTACATTTTTGAGAAATCTATGCAATCAGGCTTTCTTCCTGAAATCTGGAAAGAAGCATTAATCTGTCCTATACTAAAAAAAGGCTTACCTTGCTTATGCTCAAACTATCGGCCAGTGTCTCTTACTTCGATTTGCTGTAAGGTCATGGAATCTATTATTTTTGATAAAATTCTAATATTTTTACGTAAAAAAAATTTAATATCTCCTGACCAATTTGGATTTTTATCAAGAAAATCGGTAGGATTACAATTATTATGTACTTTTCAAGATTGGATAAATGCCCTGGAAAAACACAAATGCATAGATGCACTTTATATTGATTATGCAAAAGCATTTGATAGTGTAAGCCATGAAAAGTTGTTGTTGAAAATCAAAGGTTATGGAATAGATTATGAACTTTATTCATGGATAAAATCCTTTTTATCAAATAGAAAACAGCGTGTCTTCATTGGTGACGCCATTTCGGATTACAAAAATGTCACTAGCGGAGTGCCCCAAGGCAGTGTACTTGGACCACTCCTGTTTCTTTTATTTATCAACGATTTACCTGAAGCTCTCGGCAACAATACAAGCGTTAAAATGTTTGCCGATGATGCAAAAATCTATAAAATAATAGAAGATGAAACTACTTCTAACAATTTTTCATTGGCTTTATCAAATTTTTGCGCATGGTCCAACAAATGGCAACTAAAAATTGCTCTAGATAAGTGTGCGGTTTTGCATTTAGGAAATAAAAATAAATTAACTGACTATTATCTTAATGGAGTAAAAATTCCAAAAAAATCAAGTGTTCGAGATTTGGGCGTTACAATTAGCGGTAATCTTAAGACCTCTGCTTATTGTTCAGAAATATCTGCAAAAGCAATGTCACGTGTAGCTGTCTTATTTCGTGCTTTTTTATCTAATGATATGTCACTCTTAGTTAAAGCTTATAAGACGTACGTACGCCCCCTACTTGAGTTTGAAACTTCTGTGTGGTCCCCTCATTATGTTAAAGACATAGATACCATTGAGCGTGTTCAAAAAACCTTTACACGCAGACTCTATGCGCGGTGTTATTTTCCAAGAGTTAGTTATAGTACTCGACTTAACGAATTGGGGCTTGAAAGTTTAAAACTGAGACGCCTTAAAAACGATCTTTGTATGTGTTTTAAAATTATAAAAGGTTTAGTGGACATCAATAAAAACCATTTTTTTGAAATAGACAAAAATTTGCGTACCCGTAATAATGGGTTTAAACTTAAAGTTAAAAAAACCAGACTTGATGTTGCAAAATATTTTTTTTCAAATCGAGTGGTCAACCATTGGAATAATTTGCCAGCGCATATAGTTTTATCAAATAATATTTCTGTTTTTCGTCGTAAGATAAATTTATATTTAAAGGATTATTACTAAAAAAAAAACTTAATAAAATTATGTGTTTTTCCAAATTTGTGTGTGTTTTTATGTAAATATGTTATGAATATTTTTGAGACTAGTGAACGTTTTTTTATGGTCTAAAATTAAACTAAGTATTATTTTTTTTATTATGTTAAGGTTTTCTTTTTTTTCCAATTATTATCCCAAATTCATTTTGAAAATATTGATTGATTTAAAATTTATAATAATTATAATTAAAAAAAAACGTTTAAAGTTTCAACTAACTCTAAAGAACCAGCTGTATTATAAGTAGTAATTATTATTACCTGTGCAGCTGATATTTATTAGTCCTTTTTTTTAAGAATTAAATTTTGTTTGAATTGAAGTAAACTGTTTTTAAAAGTGTATTGGTGTAATTTCGTATATTCTTATTTATGTACTATATTATTATGTTAAAATAACATTTTTATTTGGACTAATAAACTTTATTATTATTATTATTATTGGTTTTATTTTTTTTTTTTTTTATATAATTTTTAGTTTTGGTGTTATTTTTTGCGTGGTTGGGTCTTTTTTCTTTGGGGTTTTGTTTTGCGTCGTGTGTTTTTTTTCGGGAGTTGTGTTTGTTTTTAGGTTGTTTTGTTGTAGAATGTTGTTTGTTGTAAGTTTAAGAAAGGTTGTATTTAATAGTATATAAATATTTATTCAGTAAATATTATATATTATATTATAAAGTAGATAGTAAGTCTATTAATATATTATAATTAAGTGGGTGTGTTTTATAAAGTAGATAAACTACTACAAATTCATGTGGTGGTAGGTGGGGGGGGGGGGGGGGGGTGTATTTATTTGTTTGTAATATAGGGTTCTCGGTATATATGGTGGTGTTTTAATATATTAATATATACGTGTATATATAATTGTGGTGGGGGTATATGTGTGGGGGGTGTGGGTTGGGGGGGAAAAGGGGGGTCTAATATTTAATATCGTCATTGCATACGTTTTACGTAATTTTTTTAAAAATTTTTTAAAAGGTTTAGGGAAATAAGAAAAAATATGGATTTTTTGGTTTATAAAAGGTTTTATATATTTGTGGGGGATATAAATATTGTGTATTATATTGTGTTTTTGCGATAAAAAAACAGAGTTGCGTATAGAGTAGTAAGAGTTATGTGTAAAGAGTATAGTGTTTTTGTGTTTTTGTTTTTTTTTCTTTATATTTATATTTATATAATACGATATATTATATATAAGATAGATTTTATAAATAATATTTTAATTTTTTACTTTGTAAATTAATATATTTACGGTAGGTTAGTTTTTTTGCGCTGCGCTCGGGTGGGGTTTTTTCGTCGTTGTGCGGGGGTTTTTTCGGCCGCGTGGGGGAGGTGTTTTTTTTTTGTGGTGAATATTTTTTTTTTTTAAAAGCGGTTGTGGAGTAGTAGAATGATCCAGTTGGTGTTTTAGAAAAAGAAGTATATTTTTTGGTATTATGAGGAAAAAATCTTATGTAATTTTTTATTAAAATAAGTATTTTTATAAGGTGGTTTAGTGGTAAATAGTGGTTCATAAAAAAAATTCAAGTGGGGTTTTTTGTGAATGGTGGAGAAAAAGTGTTATACAAAAAAATATTCAGTGGGTGGTGGGGGGGGGGGGGGAGGGGGAAAGGAACTCTTTAATTTGTTTTGTAAAATTTAGGAGGTTCTCTAGTTTATATTGGTGTTTTTTTAAAAATTTTTTATAATATAATGGTGTTTTTAAAAATATTTGGTGGGGGGTTGTTTGGGGGGGGGTTGTGTTTTTTGGGGGGAAAAAGGGGGCGGGTATTATTTTTTATATTCGTTTTGGTATAAGTTTTAGGGAATTTTTTTACAAATTTTATACAAAAACTGTTTTAGGACATATACAAACAAATATGATTTTTTTGTTTTAAAAATGCCTTTTTGATATTTTTGAACTGTATAAAAATTTTGGATTTGATTTTTTTTATTTAAAAAAGAAACGTAGTAGTCTATTGTATAAAGTTTTAAGATTTTTATGTAATAGTTTTTAGGGTTTTTGTTTTGTTTTTTTTTCTTTTAATTTTTATTTTTATCCAATGCTACATAATAAATACGAAATAACTCGTTTAAGGGTGTTGGTTTTTGTTGTTGTTTTGTTTGTTGGTGTGTGTTTTTTTTTATTTTTCTTATTTTTTTCCGTCAACTCGTTTAAATTAATTGGACAAAACACTTTTATTGGCCCGTTATTACGCGCGCTGTCAGTCCAGGGATGCAAACAAAGGAATTTGTGGAGACGTGCTTGGGGACAGGGGGTGTAGTGCCTGCGCGAGTAGCACCTGGAAGGACTTGGTTCTGTTGTTTAAAATGAGGATTGAAAAAGGGAGGCAAATAAAACCTTGAGTTTTTAGGAACTTTAAGGAGGTTTTTGTTGGGGGGGGGAATAACCTTTGAACCTGGGTTTCTAGTGGGACAAAAATGGGGAACACGGACTGGGGAATCGATTGGATTGATCGATAGATTAAATCAATTGGTCGTCCTAATAAAAGCGATCTTTTGAGAAAATTCAGTTAGTGGGAAATTTGAGGTCTGTTCCATGCATTGTGTCTCTACACCGTCACTCGTTTTTCGGATTCCCAGTGAAAACCGCCAATCAACCGCTTCCATTTGTGTAACTTGTTTTTTTTAAAAATAATTTTCGACTGTATTCCTTTTATACCAATGCGCTTGTTTTGTTATTCCTGATGTATATTTGTTTATATCTACTACCGTGCGTTTGTTTCCTTGTGTGTTTTTTTTAATAAATAAATAAACCCGCCGACTCAGTTTACGTTCTACCAAGGGTTTACCAACCCTTCTAATTTCTTTATACTTTAACAAATCGTCGGGATTCTTAGGGATCCTACAGTCCTTCCAAAGAGGGCTGAACACAAATAGGAACCTAGTCCAGAACTTTATGACCCTGTGCGTCACACTACACAACATTTTTGCATCGGTATTGAAAAAAACCATGGATAATTTTGAAACACATAACACATACAGAAATCTGTTTAAAATCTTCTCTTCTCTGCTCTACTATCACAAGCAAAGCTCATCAAATAGTTTCTTTGATTTTTTGTGCTTGCACATCAAATGACGGAAATTTGTTTCTAAAAGCGTATTGTACTTACGTTTTACCTATTGTGGATTTTAAATCTGTAGTTTGGTCACCATATTTAAAAAAAGATAAGCGTAAAATCGAACATGTTGAAAGGCATTTTAACGTACGCTTATTTTCTCGTTGCAGTCTCCAAAAAACTAGCTATAAAAATCGTTTAATCAAACTTAAGCTTGATAGTTTAAAACTGAGAAGACTTATAACAGATCTCTGTAAGTGTTTCAAAATTATCCATGGTTTTTTCGATACCGATGCAAAAATTTTGTGTAGCTTCAACTGAAAAAAGAACAGGTAACAATGGTTCTAAACTAGGACTTAAAAGTTTTGGTTAGATGTACCCAAATACTTTTTCAGCAACCGCGTTATCAATTTTTGGAACAAACTTCCAAGTGAGATTGTCCTTTCAACTTCCAGTAGCTCATTTAGATTTAAGCTTAATAAACATTTTTCTTTGTAACTAAATAAGGTTTATGTTTTTGTTTATTTATTTCTGGGGTTTAATATGATTTCTGTATTTTAATTTTATTTGACTGTTTAACGGCTCACATCAGCAATAATTTTGTATTTCCTGTGCTAATAATAACAATGTTAATTAGACAATGTTAATTAGAAGAAGAACATGACTTAAAAAACTTACCCACGTTCTCTAATTATAATTTGCGCTGCTAAATAATTTTCCACGCGGATAAATTTCCTGTTGGCGCTCCCGCGTTTGCCAAATCTATGAATAAAAAAAAGTAAATTTGCAAAATAAAAAATTGTGCTCTTTTATATTTTAATATTTTCCACAATCTTAGAATTGAATCTTTTGGGATTCTTACCGCTGCGATTCCGCAGAAGGTATTCCACGTCAGTGCTGCACTGTGTTAAACGCTCACCGTCGAGATGCGAAGTTTAACACTGAGTAACACTTACGCGGAATACCTTTTGCGGATTTGCAACGGTTTTTGTAACGAAAAAATCACAAAGGGTTAATAAGTAATAATTTTTTATTTGCCATTACATTACCTCTAAACTAATGACCACCACCAGCATCAAACTACATCAAAATCAAAATGCTACCCACTTCCAGCTCTCATCATGATCAACGTCCAATACTAATCACCTTCAACATCAAACTAATAGCCACCACCAGCATGAAACCACTAACACTTTCAAAATCAAATAATTCTCACTTGTAATCAAAACTAACATCAAAACATCAGCATTTACCCGCAACTTTTAATATCTCCACCACTTCTATCTGCAAAAGATGCCTCACTAACCTTCAATCAATCAATTGCCATCATCAAAATAATAACACAACACTACTATATTCAATAGATCAACTTTAAATATAAAAATCAGCACTTAATATTCTCATTAAGTTAACATCAACTGTTATTAATAATTAGCACTGTAAATATCATCCTTTTTAAAAAAAAAAGTGGTTATAAATAACCTTTAAATAATCTTAAATAACCTTAAATAACCGGTAAACTCTTCTTACTTTTGCTTATAGTCCTTTTATTATACCTTTTTTATTTTTATTATTTTTATTGTTCTCTCTGTATTATTAAATATAACCTCACATCTAATCCCTAAAATCCTCTGATAGGGGTGGGGCTTTGACTAACATTCTACATCAACAACAGTGCTGATATAGGGTGGTAGGCGGTAATATGGAATATCCATGGCCGGCCCGCTTCAGCTTTAAAAAAAAAAAAAAAAAACATTGAAATGCATTGCCAAATACATTGCCATTACAATATTACATTGCCATTAAATTGAAACAGTTATTAGCTTTACTTTACAGTTTAAAAATAAAACTTCAATTTGTATGCTTGCAATTTTCAAAACAAAAAAGTCACACTGTTTGTAAAAACACATCTACGTTGCATCGTTCATTTTCACTTGTATGAAATATCTTTACAAATGTGCTGAAAAACCAGTTTTAGTTGGGATGCTGAGATACATGCTTTCAGCGAAGATAAGTTTTTGTAATTTTTTTTACACTAAAATGAATCGCTAAAAGGTTGGGAAATCAAATCTATGAGTCATCCATATAGTTTTTTATTAAGACATATAAAATGCTTTGTCCATCATAAAGATGTCCATGTCACTTAAACCCCTTAGTTTAAACCCCACTTAGTTTTAGTTCTCAGCTGAAAAATTCATTGTGGTTATGTTATAAGTTTGCCGATGTCTGTTTCGAAAAATGCGTATTTTTTATTTTTCTCTAAACAAAACAGAAAAGATTTTTCAAAATTTTAGAGTGTTGTTGTTCGTGCAAAAAAACAGATTAGAGCATTTTTCAAGGCTATTTAATAATAATAAAACGAATTTTTAGTACCCATGTAATGGTTTATTAGCACGTTCAGTTAAACAAATATCCCTAAGATTATTAAAACATATATATTTATCACATTTTAAACAAAAACATCTATAATTCGTTTAGGAATAGAGCAAAATAATGTTTTAGCAACCGTTTTTGAAACCGCCTAACTTAATTAGATCTTTCAGTGGACATGTTCCTAAGAGTTAACTTAACAATAATGTTATTCTGGAACTAATTGTAGTTTTATTTTAAAATTAGAACAATTTTATTTACATTTTTGAACAAGAAAAATGGGACTAGTTCAGTCGATTTTAGGATACAAGGATACTGGACACGAGGGTACTGAGAAAAGAAAAAGTACGTTTGGCACAAATATGTAAATTTTTTAAGCTGAATGAGCGAAAATAAATTTTAATCATAAGTCAGTTCGTTTTTAATTATAAATAACATTTTGCTTGCTTTAATATAATGCAATTTAATAATAAAAAAACTTCATGTATTAATTAAAAAACATCATACGAATTGTACAAAATTTTTAAAGGTCATTTTACACACAATTATTACAACGGACTTTTAATAAAAACAATAATAATGTTTAAAACTTTCTCCAAACTCTGGAGCTTCGAATCAAACTCTCCCTTTGCGAAAAAACTAGAGATTTAATATTAAACAATCATGAGTAGAATGAGAACGCCAAGAAGTTATTTAATTACTGTTTTTTTCTAAAATATATACTCCTATGAAAATAAGAAGTGAATTGCACAGTTTTTTGTTGTAATTTTTTATTTAGACTATTTTCATCGACTCTTGATTAAATTAATTGATTTTTTTTTATAAAATCTTTAGAAAAAATAACTTCCGCAAAAATAGATTTCAGTAGTAGAACTGTAAAAAATATCTTTTTGGCTTTTTTAGTCCACTCTAGCTTAGGGAAATCACTTGAACACATGTTAACTATTTAAAACAAGACAAACAAAATGTGCTTTTGACACCCAAAAACATGCAAATTGTTAAATTTTTCATGTAAATTCATTAAATTCATTAAATTTTGATTCTAGGACACGAGGGTACTGGACACGAGGGTACTGGACACAAGGGTACTGGACACGAGGGTACTGGACACGAGGGTACCGGACACGAGGGTACTGAGCTAAGAAAAAATACGTTTGCCACAAATATGTAAATTTTTAAAACTGAATGAGCCGAACTAAATTTTAATCGTTTGAACGTGAAGACAATTAAACGTTAAATAAGTCGTTTCGTTCTTAATTATAAATAACATTTTTTCTTGCTTAAATATAATGCAATTTAATAATCAAAAAACTACGTAAATTGTCTAAAAAACATCATACTAAAACATGAAATTTTTAAAGGTTATTTTACACACAATTTATACCATGGGTTTTTAATAAAAACAATGATAATGTTTAAAGCTATTTCCGAATCTCTGAAGCTTCGAAACCCTTGCCTTTGAAAAAACTAAAGAATTATTATTAAACAACCATGAGTGGAATGAGAACGCCAAGAAGTTATTTAATTACTGTTGTTTTTTTTCTCAATCATATACTCGTACGAAAATACGAAGCGAGTTTCAGTTTGTTGCTGTCCTTTTTATATTTAAACTCCTTTCATCGACTCTTGATTTAAATAAATGAGTTTTTTTGATAAAATCTTTAAAAATAATAACTCCTGCAAAAATAGATTTTAGCAGTAGAAATGTAAAAAATAACTTCCTGCCGTTTTTAGTCCACTCTAGCTTTAGGAATTTACTTGAACACATGTTAATCATTGAAAACAAGGCAAACAAAATGTCCTTTTAAAACCCAAAAACATACAATTGTTAAGTTTTTTATGTATGATATTTTATACATTTAAATCTAAGTATAAAGTCGTCAGTTAAATAATCCAACAACAGATCTTTGGGAGTCTTTAAAACCCATTGAACGGTAAACTTTAATTTGCTAAGCCTAAGCAAAACCCAAAAATTAAGCTAAACTTTATCATAATATTTCAATAATAGTGTGCTTTTTAAAAATACCGAATAATTTACTGTTAAAAAAGGAAAGCAATTGTTTTTCGGAAAATATTTTACTAAAATGTTTTATTTGCAATTATTTCTGCAGTTATTTTTTCCGTTAAGGCATTTTTAAGAATTCGTTTTTTTTCAACACACCACGAAAAATAACCACAAAAATGTTTTGACAGCACAATCAAAGCATAACAGCAACCTTAATGCTTATGATCTTTCAAGTCGTCTCATAGATTCTCAAAATTTTTAAAGCTAGTTATTATATAAAAAAATTCACGAAAATGTATACAAATTACACGAAAATGTTTTAATGTTATGAAACTATTATTTTTGTTTTATGTGTTCTCAATAATTTTATTTTTATAATCCTCTTTTATAAGTCAGTCAAACAACTAAATGATATTTAAACATAATAAACTATTGTTATGCAATAAGTTTATTCCGTTTTATGCGGGAAGGTTATGTTTTTTGCTTGTCAGTACCCTCGTGTCCAGTACCCTCGTGTCCCCCTTGCATAATGAATCGATTTTGCTGCCAGTTGTGGCGAACGCAATTTTTTTAAGCCCAGTACCTTCGTTTTACAGTACCCTCGTGTCCAGTACCCTCGTGTCCAGTACCCTCGTGTCCAGTACCCTCGTGTCCAGTACCCTCGTGTCCCGTTCCCGATATTTTATGCAATTACATTTAAGTATAGAGTCGTGAGTAAAATAATCCAACAACGGATCTTTGGGAGTCTTTAAAGCCCATTATTGCACATTAAACTTTATTTTCCTTAGCCTAAGCAAAACCCAAAAAATAAGCAAAACTTTCTGATAATATTTTAATAATAGTGTGCTTTTAAAAAATACCGAATAATTTAGTTTTAAAAAAGGCAAGCAATTGTTTTTTGGAAAATATTTTACTAAAATGTTTTTGCAAGGTTATTAATACAAGAAGTATTTGCAAGTATTTTTGCAATTATTTTTTCCGAAGGCATTATTAAAAATTGATTTTTCTACACACCACAAAAAATAACCACAAAAATGTTTTGACAGCACAATCAAAGCATAACAGCAACCTTAATGTTTATTATCTTTCGAGTCGTCTCATAGCTTCTCATCATTTTTAAAGCTAGTTATTATTTTTTTTAAATGCACAAAAATGTAGACAAATAAAACGAAAATCTTGGAATGTTATGAAATTATTATTTTTGTTTTATATCTTCTCAATAATTTTTTCTTATAATCTTACCTTTTATAAGTCAGTTAAACAAAATAAATGATTTTTAAGTAAGACAAACTATTGTTATGCAATATGTTTATCCCGCTTTATGCGGGAAAGTTATGTTTTTGCTCGTCAGTACCTTCGTGTCCAGTACCCTCGTGTCCAGTACCCTCGTGTCCAGTACCCTCGTGTCCAGTACCCTCGTGTCCAGTACCCTCGTGTCCAGTACCCTCGTGTCCCGTTCCCGTTCAATCTACAACAACAACAACAACTAATCATTCTATTAAATTTTGCAAAGGTGACGTTTTTGATGTTTCCAACAATGAAGCTCTAATAAATAGCATATCTCAAGTAAGTTTTTTAGCTATTCATAGTTCTGTTATCTAATCATTAAAGTCATAATATCATAATTGCTAGCATGGTGAAGTCCCCAAGGACAATATTATTGATCTTTCTAGTTCGACGCAGTTATACATTCAAACTGATGGTGGTTGTTGATATCATTATTATGGTTGTTTTACCTTTTTTTGAAGGGTGAAATTAAAGAAAAACTGTCAAACAGTTTATTTTTAAAACGCAAGAATTCGATCTGTCTATAAAAAAATTCAGAAAGTGGTTTTTTTGTAACCACCAATAATAGCTCAGAATTGTTTGTCGTCCGCAAAATTGGCTAAAAAACGAATTGCACCAAAAATCGTGTCTCAGCACTGTTCTAATTTTTCTTTGTGGGATAAAATGGGGGAATGCATTTGCATTCTTACGGTATAACTCAAATACGCATTTTTCCTTTGGAGGCGAAGACCAGCGGCCTAATTAAAGAAGATTCAAATGTTTTACACGTTAAGGTTAATGCATTGCGTAAACCCAATATACGGTAGCAATTATGCATATTTATAAATGGCGAAAAATAAACCACGCATACGTTGACAGCAACGAGCATTTTACTTACAAATAGCCCGTGTCAGCCATACGGATACGGCTGACAAATAATTTTTCCCGTATTTTTTATATTCATTTACTATTTTTTTTTTCAAAATTCAACCCTTTTATGCCATTCTCGTGACTGTAAGCTTTACAGTGATACCTCAGTTACCTATTCTAATTTTAGTTGGGGAGAAGGATCTTTCCCCCTTTTGGTGAAAATATATTGTCCAGCATAAATGTCCGTGTTAATTTTTTACTAATTTCAACCACCTTATGATGCTCCCTGAACTATAAGGTTTCCCATAATATCTCATTTATCCTATTTTTTCTGTGGTTGGGGAGGACAGTTCTTCTATCTTTGGCAAAAATATGTTGTCCAATATAAAGATGTCCATGTTATTTTTTTTTAAATTTTAACCCATTTACGACATTCTCCAGACTGTAAGCTTTGCAATGATACCTCATTTAGCTCAATCCGTTTTGTGGTTGGAAAGAAGCCCCCCTTTGGTCAAAATGCGTTGTCCAGCATAAAAATGTCCTTGTTATTTATTTTTTGAAACATTCAACCCTTTTATGACATTCCTTGAAACTTAAGCTTTGCAATTATATCTCATTTAGCCCAATCCTTTTCGTGGGTAAGGAGAAAGTTCGTTGCCCTTTTTAGTGAAAAAACGTTGTCCAGCATAAAGATGTCCATGTTCATTTTTCCAAAAACATGATATTCTGGCTTTACATTGGCAAATTACTCTTACCAATAAGTTTGAACCAATTCAAAGATAAAAAATTTTTCCATTTTCAAAGTCCATAGGGCCCTGTTTTTGTGAAAAGGTGTTGTCCAACCAAAAGATGTCCATGCAATTTTTTTTAATTTCAACCCCTTTATGACATTCCCCTGTCTGTAAGCTTTGCAATGATATCTCATTTACCCCAATCCTTTTGCTGGTTGGGAGGAATGTTGTTCCTTTTTTTAGTGAAAAAACATTGTCCAGCATTAAGATGTCCATGTTAATCTTACTAAAAAACATGACATTTTGGTTTTACATTACATAATTACTCTTATCAATAAGTTCGAGCCAATTCAAAGACAAAAAATTTTCATTTTCCAAAATCCATAGATTTCCCCTTTTTTGAAAATGTTTTGTCCAGGCTAAAGATGTCCATGCAAACTTTTTTCTAAATTTCAACCTCTTTATGACATTCTCCCGACAGCAAGCTTTGCATTGATATCTCATTTAGCCCAATCCCTTTTGTGGTTGGTGAGCAAGGTAATTCCCTTCTTTAATGAAAAAAAAAACGTTGTCCAGTATAGAGATGTCCATGTTAATTTTTCCAAAAATCATTATATTTTGGTTTTACATTGCCTAATTACTCTTTCCAATAAATTTGAGCCAATTCTGAGTCAAAAAATTTTTTAAGTTCCAAAATCCATAGGGTCCCCCCTTTGGTGAAAACGCGTTGTCCAGTATAAAGATGTCCATGTAAGTTATTTCAAACTTTCAACCCCCTTACGACATTTCCTAGAGTATAAGCTTTCCAACGATACCTCATTCACCTTAATCCGTTGGGTGGTTAGGGAGGAGTTAGGGAACACACAGAATCACAGACAGACAGACACACAAACAGACATTACGTCTATTTATATATAGATTCACTATTTTTTTATCGTGTGTGTTTTCTGCGCGGGGATAGGACTTTTCTCAGAATATGGACAAGAGCTTAATTTTAATAATTTCCGACTGCACAGCCAAAAGTGAGTATAAAAATACTAAATCTCGCAAAAAAAGAATATAGAAAAATAAAATATAAAATGCTAAATGTAAAATTTAAAAAAAGGATTTTATTTTGTTTTAAATTGAAAAAGAGCTCTCGATAGATTTTACTGTTCTTGTGCACGTGTGAACAAGGCTATTGCTATTGACCAGTGATGTTCCAACTCTCCAATATCATACTCCGGAGTTCCGGTCATTTGAAGCGGAGGGAGCTCCGGAGCTCCGACCATTAAATGAGCTATTTTAAGCATCTGCATTTTTAAGACTATTTCTAGTGTATTTAATAAGTTTTAAAAAAACTTAATTTGCATAAAAATTTTGACAAAATAATATATGGCACATAGATGGGCAGCCTCGCGGAATTTGGGGGGTATATACTCGACGCCCGAATTTTGAGAAGGGGGGGGGGTGTCCCAAAAATTTTTTGGGGTATACTTCAAATACCCCATTTTTAGCATTTTTAGTACTGGGACCCCCAAATTTTAAGAGGGGTGTCCGGAGTGCCGAAGGCCAAAACCTACCCCAAAAATGACAGGGGAGGGGTTAGGTTAGGTTTTGCTTAAGGTTTTGCTAATGATTACCTTATTTTAGATTTTGCATTGGATTAGGTTTTGCTTAGGCTTAGTTTAGGTTTTGCTTAGGCTTAGATTTTGCTTAGGCTTAGGTTTTGCTTAGACTTAGGCTTAGCTTAGATTTTGCTTAGGCTTAGAGGTTTTGCTTAGGCTTAGACTTAGCTTAGCTTTTGCTTAGGCTTAGGTTTCACTTAGGCTTAGGTTTGAGTTTTGCTCAGACTTAAGTTTTGCTAAGGCTTAGCTTAAGCTTAGCTTAGATTTAGCTTAGGCTTAGCTTAGGTTTTGTTTAGGCTTAACTAAATCGTTGATTTTTTTTACCGTTTTTGGGGTAGGTTTGGGCCCTTCACGTCCGGGGTACCCCCAAATTTTAGGGGGAAGGGTGTCGGCTATAATCGAAAATTTTTTGGGGGTATAACCCCCCCCCACCCCAAAAAAAATTTCGATTATAGCGGAACTCCGCTCTGAAGCTCCGGAGCTCGAAGCTCCAAGGAACATTACTAATATTTACATAATTTACGTCATGGTTTCTAAGTGGGTAGAGACTATGCATAATATTTTATTAAAACATTGACTGAAAACGTTTTAAGTAAAAACGGTGATAAAATCTACATATTTTTAAGGATTTAAATTTAAACAATGCTGGAACTATGTCAAAAAGCGTATTAAGAGTTTGCGGTAATATTGTACAGGACGAACTTAAAAATGAAAAAATGGATCACACAGGAGTTGTGCGTACAAGTGGCGGAAACTCCAGCTACAAGTGAATTTTTGTTTGTTTTTTAAATTACTTGTAATATGTAATAGATATAAACAATTAATTCATTACCCGTAAATGTTATTAATGTGTTCAAAAATTGTAAATAAACCTTAAAAAATGCGCAAAGAATAAAACACAACAGAATAGAGCGATCTCAGCGTATATTTAGATCGAGAATATGTGGAATATATTATAGAAAATTAGAATATTGCTTATGTAGCCAAAGATTTCTGAGTACGATTTTTCTTATGTAATTTCAAACGACAAAGGAAGAACTGCAAATGTGTTCAGTAAATGGTTCATTGATTAAAGAATTCAATATAATTTTTGTTCACTGAGCAGCCGCACAAATCAAATGTTTATTTCCTTTACTCCTTTTACGTTCACTTCATACAAAAGGTGAATTACAATAGCCTGTAATTAGCACACGCAAAGATTATTGAAATTAAATCTTTAAGAAAATATTAATAAAATATTTTACTAAGTAATTAAATAAATAACTCAATCGCAAGGTCAAAGTCGTAAACGTGTATGGTAAGCGCTTATTAATATTTTTTTTTTGTAAAAAAGATTAAAAAAGTAAAATTTTTTAATAAGTACATTTTTATTGAATTATTTCTTTGAATATTTTGCTTTAGTACTTTAATGCCATTGTATATGTTTTTTTAACTCTATGGTATTTTTTATTTTTTCTTCATTTATAAAAAATATCATTTTTAAGTTCCTAGTTTCAGCATTTTGTTTTTAATTCAGCATTTTGTTCAATTTTAGGTTATTTGGTGTGAAAAAATAATATAACTAAATTAAGTAAAGTGTGAAAATTTCAATTACACACAAAAATACCTTAGTTTTTTTTTAGATACGTTTATCATATATGGAACGGTCCAAATATAAATCATTGGAAATCAAATCTAAAAAACCTTTTTGAAAGACTCAAAAGAGACAAAATTAACTCCGTCGTGATTCCCTCTTTAGGTTCTGGTAAGTTTTACCAGGAGTATTATTATGAAGAAAAAACTGATCATCTACTAAATACAAGATAAAAAGTAATCTTAATAAAACGTTATTTCAATTAAATAATTATTAGGGGATACTTTTAGCTTCATTTCAATACTTGATTGTACGTTTTATGTACAACGTACAATACTTGATTTTACGTTGTACGTAACAAAGTATTTTTCGCAATAATGTTTTAAAATAAACCTAAACCTGTGGATTCTACCCAATTTTTAGATAAAGATGCGTGAAATTATAAAAACATGTTTTATTGTAAATTTTATTTTAAAAACAGGTCGACAACATGTTTTATTTTTAAATCTTTGTTTCCCTTATGTTAATTTAACTATTTTATTTTTCGACTCATGTATTTAAAACCTCAGCTATGTTCTCGTCAGTTTGCTTTTTACATTCATGCCACTAAAAATTTTAAGCAGTGGTTCTGGAATGAGGGTGTGGGTGCAATTTAAAAACAAATAATTCCACTGGTTGGAACTCAAGCGTGTCTCATATATGTGGCTTTAACCATTCTTGAGCATTTTTGAAAATAACGGAATCGTTTGTCTACAAAAAATCTATATATAAATAGACGTAATGTGTGTGTGTGTGTGTGTGTGTGTGTGTGTGTGTGTGTGTGTGTGTGTGCGTGCGTGCGTGCGTGCGTGCGTGCGTGCGTGCGTGCGTGCGTGCGTGCGTGCGTGCGTGCGTGCGTGCGTGCGTGCGTGCGTGCGTGCGTGCGTGCGTGCGTGCGTGCGTGCGTGTGTGTGTGTATCTGTCTGTGCGTGCCCAGGGCCTGTGCCAGGATTTTTGAAAGGAGGGGGTCAGACTAGAAAACTTAAAATAGAATATAAATGCGGCGCGAAGCGCCGCATTTTGCGCCGCCAGGCGCCCGCGTCCGCTGAGGGGTCTGGGGGGTGTCCCCCCAGCCGCCGGATGCGAAATTTTTTGATTTAGCATTAAAACTGAGCAAAATTGGGGCTTAAAAATACCTATATACATTGAATTCAAGGCATTCAGGACGGCAGAATCAACTTTTGGCATACCCCAAGAAAGAAGGTTGGGAGAAGCAGGGTTAATAATGAAGTTACCTTCGCTTTTACCTCCCCCCACCCCCCTGGACCTACCTCATCTTTCTTATTTTACCCCGGCCAACACAGAGGGGGGTATGGCCCCCTGGCCCCCCCTGGCACAGGGCCTGTGCGTGCCGTAACTTCTCCCCAACCACCCAACGATTAAACTGAATAAGGTATCGTTGGAAAGTTTCTAGACAAGGAAGCGTCGTAAAGGAGTTAAAATTTAATAAAGTACCATGGACATCTTTATGCTGGACAACATATTTTTACCAAAGTAGAATGGACCCTTTTTCCCCAACCACAAAAAACTTGGGCTACATGAGATGTTTAGGATCGTTAGAACCGAGGGAACTTGGAGCCAAAAATAAAAATAGCTAAAACCTATACTTATGCCTAGGAGAAGAACAAAAAAATCCAGAAGTTTTCCGACGGGTCAAAGTTTCCTTGTACCAATGAGATTTTATTGGAAAGCTTAAAACCCATAAAGCGGTTTAATTTATGAGAGAAAACATGGTGATCTTTATGCAGGACAACTCATATTCACCAAAAGGCGGATTGACCTTGCTCCCCAATCACAAAAACTATTGGGTTAAATGAGATATTAGTAGATATTTATAGTTCAGGAAGTATCGTAAGGGGGTTAACATTAATAAAAACTAGCATCGACATTTTTATGTTCGACAACGCATATTGACCAAGAGGGGGATACAACCTTTTCCTCAAGGGTTAAATTTTTTAAAATGATTACCAAATGAATCCAAAAAATACAGGAAATATTATTCTGACAAATAATTTTTTGTATTTGATTCCTGTTTTTTTAAAAGTTATAAAAAATTCAATTCTTTTCTAAATTTTCCTAGCCTCAAAACAAACAAAATAAGTTTTGGCTTGAAAATGGAATGACCTATTTTGTTGATAATTCATAAAAATACAAAGAAATATTTATTATATTTAGGGTGCGATATTGAACCTTCTGACATGGCAACTCTTATAAAAGAAGTTTTGACCGATACATTACTGAGGACAAACATGTCTATTACTTTTATGATGGATACTCTTGATAAGCAAGAATTTTATGAAGCAATAATTGGTGATGGTAAGTCTTATGAAATTAACATTACAAATTTATATTTGTAAAAAGTTTAAATTTTGTTTTTTTTTATTTGTTTTTTTTCATTATCTGATGTAGGTTTTGTGGGACGTTTAATTATAAAATAGGACTACATAACACAAAATATTAAAATGATCATTGGAAATTAACATATATTATTAATATGCATTGCAAATTTGTTGATATATTTAGGTTTACAGACCTGTGCACTGCCCCCCGCCCCCCCCCCGCGGGTTTTTTTGGGGCGGGGGCAATACAAAACGGGGGGGGGGCACGGGGGGCAACTGTTTTGAAACAGGGGGACAATAAAACGGGGGGAAAGCAGGGGAGAAAGAAAAAAAGATAAAAAAATGAGAAAAAAGAGGCAAAAAAGGGAAAAGGGAATAAGGGACAAAAAAAGTGAAAATAAGGTAAAACTAGGTCTTAAATGGCTTAAAATACATTGAAATAGGCTAAAAACTGCAAAAAATTTGCGCTGATGGCGTCATCATAGGTCATAAATGGCGTCATAATTAATAAGAGAGAGAGAGAGAGAGAGAGAGAGAGAGAGAGAGAGAGAGAGAGAGAGAGAGAGAGAGAGAGAGAGAGAGAGAGAGAGAGAGAGAGAGAGAGAGAGAGAGAGAGAGAGAGAGAGAGAGAGAGAGAGAGAGAGAGAGAGAGAGAGAGAGAGAGAGAGAGAGAGAGAGAGAGAGAGAGAGAGTTCGAAATTCGTGCGCTAACTTTAAAATTTAAGATCACAAGTAGCCCGTGTCAGCTAAACGACTGACAAATAATTATCTCTGTATTTTTTAGATTTATTTGCTATTTTTTTGAAAATTCAACCCTTTTATGATAATTCGCTGAATTGTAAGCTTTGCAATGATACATTTAATCCACCACTTAGTTTTATGCTTAGCAAGGATGATCCCTTCCCCCTTTTCAGTTAAAATGCTTTGTCCATCATAAAGATGTCCATGTCACTTAAACCCCTTTACGACACTCTCTGAATTGTAAGCTTGCCAATGATATTTCATTTATCCCAATCCTTTTTTTATTTGAGGAGAAAGGTCCATTCCACCTTCGCAAAAATGCGTTTTTCAGCATAAAAATGTTCATGTTGATTTTTTTTAAAAATGATACGCTAGCTTTCCATTGACTAATTTATTGGTAATAAATAGAAATGGCAATAGCAACAATTAACATAGACTAAAAATTTAACTTTTAAAATCCATAGGGTGGTGAAAATACTGTTTTCTAGATTAAAAATTTCCATTTTGTTGTTTTTTAAACATTTATCCCCTTTATAACATTCCTCAAATTGTAATCTTTGCAGTCATACCTCATTTAACCTAATTTGTTCTGCGGTTGGGGAGAAGGTCTATCTCCTCTTTGGTGAAAATACGTTGTCCAGTAAAAAAGTGCATGTTCATCTTTCCCAAAAAACATAATGTTCCTGGCTTTCCATTGACTAATTATTACAAATAAATAAGTTTGAGCCAATTGAAATACAAAATAGGAAAAATGAGCTGTCTTTTTGTGAAAATGCGTTGTCCAGCCTGAAGATGTCCATGCATTTTTTTGAAAATACAACACCTTTATGACATTTCTCTGACTGTAAACTTTGCAATGATATCTCATTTAGCCCAATCTTTTTTCTGTTAGGGAGAAAGGTCGTTCCCTTCCTTAGTGAAAAAACGTTGTCCAGCATTAAGATGCCCATGTTTATGTTACCAAAAGAAAACATGATAGTCTGGATATAAACTGGCTAATTGTAAAATCAGTGCATACAAAATCAGTGCAATGTGTCTATTGCTTATGTGTGTCCGCTGCTTAGTCAAAATAAAATACAATACAATACAATACAATACAATTACTCTTACCAATAAGTTTGAGCCAATTTAAAGTTAAATTTAAAGACAAAATTTTTTTAAGTTTCGACATCCATGGGGTCCTCCCCCCCTTTAATAAATATGCGTTTTACATTATAAATGTCCATGTAATTTTTTTTTTAAATTCAACCCCTTTACGACATTCCCCAGGGTATAAGCTTTCTTACGTCAGGTATTTAAGGTAGAACTTCACAGTTTTAAACACTTAGGCTACAAGTCGCATATCATCATAAATATTAATTGTTGCCCATAAAAGCGGGGTGCTATAAAAAGTTAAGGCTCTGTGCTATCCAGTGGTTATAAAAAAATCACCGAAAAGTTTGTCCAGTTCGCAACAGATGTCCATGGATTCTACCTCTGAAAACCACAAAAAGGCCTTTTAAAAAAATTGATTCGTTATTTTTGGGCGCAATTTTATAATAAATTAGTGTTACATAGGGGGCAACTTTCAAAGATTGTTTGGGTTCAAAATGATCTCAGGATTTTTTTTAAATTGCAAAAAAGACTTTTTTTACAAAAATATATAGTAAAAAAAATCCTGAAGTCCTTTTTTAATCGTTGATAATAAAAAAAATGGTAAAAGCCTATATCTAACTATTTCAAAATTTTTGTTTAAAAATAACGAATCAATTTTTTTTAATTTTCGTTTAATTTTTTTTAATTGACGCCGACAAACTACACTTTGAACCATTCCTTTAAAAGTTGCTTTTAATTGAAAATCTCAACTGACCTAGTAGCCGAGTGGTTAGTACGTCACGCTCGAATCCTCGTATACATGGGGCGAGTAGTCGCTCGATCATATTTTTAACGCCGAATAATTTTTTTTTTAATTTTTATCTTTTTAATTTAAAAACAATGTTTTATTATTTAAGATACGCTAAATAGAAAATGAAAAAATAGAATATTTTTGGTAATAAACTTTATTAATGTTTTGTATTTTTGACATGTATTTTATTGATGTTATTTTATGATTGTGGACGATAACAGTTTTTTACAGAAAAATGAATGTCAAAAATTGAATCAGCAGGTCAAACTACGTATAGTAAGATGTAATTCAAAAAGATCTGTCGTCAAAAAAAACTGTGAAGTTCTACCTTAGGGACTCTCAAAACGTCCTAATAGCATTCCTGATCACGTCATATGTTTTGCTCCGTGGGAATGGTTTGTGGGGGGAGGAGCGGTAAAAGAAAGTTTTGAAATGCAGGTGCGAATATAGCTAAAAAAATGCCGCGCGGGCGAGTTATTAGAAAGGTGCCGGCGCGTAATTAGACAAATGGGGCGGCTTCCTATGGTGCGCGCGGGATTATTTCCGTTAAGAACCAGGAATTTTGACCAGCGTGCTAATGATACCTCATTTACCTTAATCCGTTGGGTGGTTCCAGAGGAGTTAGGGAACACACACACATATATATATACACAGGCACATACACATTGCGTCTCTTTATATATTTATTTATTTATTTATTTATTAATACAATGTATTGGTTATATAAATAACGCTAACATACAAGGTAAATAATATACAAATACGAGACATGGAACAAAATTATTACAAAGATATAAACATTTTACAATTGATAATGTCAGTTAAATTACAATGAATTAAGTAAATTATTATAAAGATTAGCACAGAGCCTCACCAATCTATAAAAAAACTTACAATATTACAAGGCAAATTAATGTAAAAATTCACAATATTACAAGGCAAATTTAAGTTAATCTTACAGATTTATGAAGCTAGAAGGGGAAAAATTATTCTTTAAATTTAATTGTTTTTAGTTTTTTACAGAAAATATTTAGACTTTTCGATAATACAACGTCTTTTGAAAGTTTATTCCACGCAGGAATCACGCGATTTGGAAAAAAATATTTGCTTATGTCCAACCTAAACTTATTGTATTTTAACTTGCAACCATTGTTTCGCGTTTTTTCACTATTACAAATAGTAAAAAATTGATCTTTATCTACACTGACTAGGTTGTTTAAAATTTTGTAAGTCAGAACTAAATCATTTCGAATTCGTCTTTCCTCTAAAGAATCAAGTTTAAGTTCTTTTAGCCTAGTAACATAATTTACATGAGGTAAAAAAGCACGTTCATAGAGTCTCCGAGTAAAAACTTTTTGAACCCGCTCAATACAATATATATCTTTTAATAAAAAAGGTGACCAGACATAACTTTCAAATTCAACTAAAGGACGTACGTATGTTTTAAAAGCTTTTAGAATAACTTCCATACTATTTGAAGTGAAAGTACGAAAAATCAACGAAACACGGTTTAAAGCTTTTGCAGCGATCTCTGCGCAGTGACGGGAGAACCTTAGGTCGTCTGAGATAGTTATGCCTAGATCTTTTATAAACTTTACATTATCAATACACTTATCATTTAAGTGATAAATATTTTCAGGGTTATATTGACCCAAAGTAAGTGTATTACATTTATTTTTAGCTATTTTTAATTGCCAGTCATCTGTCCACTGACAAACTTTTTCAAGACATTCCTTAAATTCGTTAAAATTAACAGAATTTGGATTGTAAGTAAAATATATTTTCGCGTCATCCGCGAACAATTTGACACTTGCTTTGTTTCCGATGTTCTCAAATATATCATTAATATAAACCAAGAATAACAATGGCCCCAACACACTTCCCTGGGGGACGCCGCTTGTAACAATAGCCTCGTCAGAAATTGAGTTATTAACCATAACTTTTTGTTTCCTGCCAGAAAGAAATTCTTTAAGCCATGCCAAAAGCTCATAGTTGATGCCATAAGATTTTAACTTTGCAATTAATTTTGAATGGCTTACCTTATCAAAAGCTTTAGCAAAATCGATATATATGGCATCAACACACAGCTTTTGATCAATGGCTTGAACCCATTCCCAAATTGTTGTCAATAATTGGAGTCCTACAGACTTTCCCTTAATAAAACCAAACTGATTTTTAGAAATAAAACCATTTTTGAGAAAAAAATTAAAAAGGTCATCATAAACTATTCTTTCCATTGTTTTTCCCGTTATGCAAGTAAGACTTATAGGCCTAAAATTTTCTTTTTCACAACCCAAACCCTTTTTAAAGCTAGGAGAAACCAGGGCTTCTTTCCAGACACTTGGTAAGACTGAATTTTCCATCGACAACTCAAACAATCTGGCTAAAGGATAGGAAATTTCATAAGCTACTTGCTTTAGGTAGTAAGCTGGAATTCCGTCAGGTGATTTTGACGTTTTGTTTGGCAACTGACGTAATATTTTAAAAACAGTTTCTACTGGAAACAACACATTATACAAACCGTTATTGTTATCTGTACGCGATGGAAAACTTGGAGTCTTACCATCGTCTACCGTAAATACACTACAAAAATATTGTTGAAATAAAACGCATTTCTCCTTATCATCCGTTGTTATAGTGCCGTCGTCACGTTTAATTGGCCCAATTTCACGATTTTTGGTTTTAAGTTTTTTGTTTACATAGTTATAAAAATGCTTTAAATTATTACTATTAATTATATAAAGCTCTTCATTGTCGTGAAACTTTTTTATTGCTGCTTTATATTTTCTAGCACATTCTTTATATTCTACTTTAGTATTTTTACCAGATTTAGTGCCTTTGTAAATATTTTCCTTGTAAATATATAGATTAAGCGCATGCAGACATGATTAGTGCATACAACAGGGGACCAATTTAAATCATATTGTTTTGCAATTTGAATTATAAAGCTGTTACAGACCTGTGCACGGTTTGAAAGTGCCCCCCCCCCGCTTTATTGGAGGATTTGCCCCCGCCCCCGTTTGATTGCCTCCCCCCCCGCGGAAAATGACGCCATTTTTTACCGATTATGACGCCATCATTGCAAAATTTTTGCAGTTTTTAGCCTATTTCATTGCAATTTAAGCTATTTTAGACCTATTTTTACCTTATTTTCGCTTTTTTGTCCCTTTTTTCCCTTTTCTTTTCTCTTTTTCTGTTTTTTTCTCCTTTTTTTTTCTTTTTTTTCTTTCCCCGCTGCTTGCCCCCCCGTTTTATTGCCCCCCCCATTTCAAAAAAGTTGCCCCCCGTGCCCCTCGTTTTGGAATTGCCCCCCCATTAAAACCCCGGGGGGCAGTGCACAGGTCTGCTGTTATAATCTTAAACCATTTATTTAGATACAACAAATTTACTTAGCGATAAAATTCCCGTTTGGAATTCAGGTAATATTTTTTCTAATTCTGTAATTTTTAAATATCTTGTTTTATATGTAGAAAAATTAAAAAAAACTCCAACAGGGCGATACGGTGTAATATTTTTTTACCAATTGCTTTGCACTTAATAACCATAAAATATTGGTTTTATCGGGTTTGTTTGTTTTTTTTTTGTGAAAACTGTTTGTGCTTTAATTTTTATGAAATAAACAATTTAAAATTTTAATGATTATTTTTAAAACTTTATAAACCTTTCTTATTTAAATTTTGTAACTGGTAAAAGAGATAAATTAAATCAAAAAGCTGTTAAAATTTTAAAAACTTTTGGTGGTCTTCAAGAGGTGGTTGCCAAAACTGGCTTGCAGTTAGACATTTTATTGATTTGGCAAAAGCAAAGGTTTTTGATCAATAATCGCGATTATTTAGAACACTTTCCTTTTGACTCAATGTTTAAAATTTGTTCATTTTTTTATTATTTGAACTTTTTTACTTACAATACATAAAAAGTGAGCCTTTTTTTTAGATAAAACTTTTATAGGTTAAAAGAATTTTGTGGCAAAGCTTTTTACAAGTATCCATTTTAGAGGCCTTTCCATCTTATTGGGATTCTGGTGTTAATTCCACTGATTTTAAATTGGTGGATTTACCTTCTGACTCTAAGGAATACAAAAATGTCAGCAGATTTATAAGCAAAAATATTATTAAGGTAAAAATAAAAATAATAAATATATTTTCAAAATTTTTTTAAACATAAATGCATATGAGCATTGTACACCTTAAAATAATAAACTTTTGTTTAACAATTTTTTATTCCATTTGCTGCAATTTTATAGCGATATTTACAAAAAAAAATTTATTTTCTTGTTAAAACCCTATCCACCGAAATTCCGTAATATTAATTTTAAAACCAGTAGGTTTTTTGCCCATATTTTCCGATTCCATTTTGTTATATTTTGTAAAATTAATGAAATTCGGATGCCTTTAGTAAATGGATAATTTATTTTTAACTTTGTTATTGATTTTAAAATTTATACAACCAAAACATTTTCGGGCTATAGTTATATGTAATAATAACTGTTGCTCATGTATTTGTCCATCTTCTAAAGTATGTTTTTTTCTCAAAGAAGTTGTTTTAATTTAGTAGCTGACATTAAATTTAAAATCTCCACTATTTAAACCTCGGAAATCAACTAATTTCGCGGGGGTTTTATTTAAGGCAGTATTTGGGACTTTGTCACAGAAACACTCACATTATCTATTAAAAAATGAAAATGTAAAATGGTTAGATGTATAATTCATTAGAAGTTATGGACAAATCTAACAATATTGGTAATATTTACAATATGTTTAGTGGTGATTTTAGTACACTATATATCAGCCTATCTCATGATACAGTTTTATCCAATCTTTCAGGATTAATTAACCTTTTTTTTAGTAATTCAGGTAAAAAGTATATCATAGTCAGTTATCACAAATGTTATTATTCGGATATACCTATTGCACGAGAAGACTCGGTTTTTACTAAAGAGCAAATTTTACAGATGATAAAATTTGTAGTTACAAATTCGTATGTGCTTTTCGCTAAAGAAATATTCTGGCAAAGTTCTGGTATTCCGATGGAGTCAAAGTGTTTGCCACAAATAGCAGATCTCACTTTATCATTTTTAGAATTTAAATATTTAAATCAAATATTAGAAATCGAATCAAGTGGAAATACACGTTTAGATATATAGACGATTTACTTAGTTTTAATTGTAGTAATTTTTATGCAATGTGTAAAGATATATATCCTTTCGAATTGCCAACTACTGACACAAGTATTTCAAACAAAGTAGTTAATTATTTGGATTTAAATATTAAAATAAATACCGAAGGTAAACTAAACATTAATGTATTCAATAAAACAGATGATTTTAATTTCAAAGTTATACGCTACGTTCGTAAATCCAGTAATGTAAGTAGAAACATAGGGTTAAATGTATTTTTTACGCAAATTGTTCGAATTTCTCGGATTTGTTCGAATAAAAATTATTTTTGTGATAAAATTTGTGAACTATATTCTGATTTTTTACAATTAGGCTTTAACAAAAAGGAACTTTATGAACAGTTAAAACGATTTTTTGTATAAACCCCTTATGGCCAAATTTGAAATTCATAATAATCAAACTTTCAAAAAATTTTTGCATCAACATCTTTTTAAATAATTTTTTTAATATAAAAAAAAACATACGTACATATATTTTAATTTATTTACACAATAAAATATTTCATGTACTAAAATTTATAAAAAAGTTTACGTCTCTACTTAGCTTACGCTAAGTAGTTGCATATATTCTCTACAAAGCTTAAGCTTTGTAGTTGCCGCACTTTTTTTTTAATTTTTTTTTAAAATTATTGTCTTTTTTAGGGTTTTACAGGTTGGTTGTATAGTTTTAAATTTTAATTAATTTTAGTCAAAGTGTAATTTTCTAAATAATATTTTTAATATATTTTATAGGTCAAATTGATATAAATAACTTAGATAATATGAGAAGATTGTGCTCAATGTATCATTAAAGCAAACTTTTTTTTGTATTTTTCAAACTTCTGTCCCAAAAGTTAATCAAGTCTTTTATGTAAATTTCCATTTTTTGTCTTTTCAGTTCTGTCTCTTCGTATGTTTTTATCTGTTAAAAGAAAAGAATTAATAATATTTTCGATTAATTTTTTTATTTTATATTATTAATTTTTGTTTTTTCTAAAAAAACTTTTTGCATACAATGGAACCTATTTAAAAAGGTAAAAATTTTGATCATATATTTTTTTAGATTAAGTTTATATAAGAATTAATTTTGTCTTATTAGTTATAATCTACTCCTTTAAATAATTTTATAATTATCAAAAGTTAACTTTTGAAATGTCTTAAGTTGTTTCTTTTCCGTATTTTAGTTCAGTCTTACCTTTTCCGTAACTTTAGTTCAGTGTGTTACTTTGTTTAAATTTTTTTCTTTGTACTTTTTTGTTATGCATGCCATGTTTTTGTCATGTATGTTCCCTTGGAAGACGCGTATTCGCCTACTGACGAGCTCCTGTTCGCCTCTTTCAAGGAGTTTATTAAAATATACGTCTAGGAGATTAAAAGGAGCGAAACGTATTTTATAATAAAAATTATATTTTAGTTTAATTTTAGCACATCAGGTGTGTCAATTTGGAGTATTTCTTGTTTTCCCCATAGTTTTTGTTACTAATTTTCTTATTAATGAATTTTTCCTACTTAAACTTGTCAATTTTTTGGGTTTATATTGATGAATTTTTGTTAATTGCGTTTTAAATGTACTAGAAACACCAACATATCACACCAATTGCTTTATAAAATTCTTCATAAAATTACGACGGTGGCAGTAAATGTTATGCTTTTTTACTTTCATGTTTAAACCGTTCCCGTAATCGTTTTTTTTTTCACAATTACCAGGTCGAAACCTTTGTTTTACCACGGTAAAACCATCACCACATGGTGGTGATCGTGATATCTTTTTCTGACCACTGTGGTGGGTAAAATTCACTGCGATTTACTATACGTATCACCTATGTAGGTCATATCTAAGTGAGACAGAAAAGAAATAATTATTGTTGCGCACGCAGTGCACAAGTGTACGTTTTCTTCTGCGGCACAAAATCAGTGAGCAAACGGCCGAAGAAGAACTATAACAATATTAATAATATCCTTTTTTTGTAAAAAGAGCAAAAAAGTAAAAACGGCATACGTGTTTACTATGGAAAAACAAGCGTGTTTACACGGAAGTGACAAGTAACAAGAATCGCATTTACACTGAAATTTTGTTATTATTATTATTAGTAACTTTGTCATCAATATGAAACTACTTAAATTCAATTTAGATACAACGGGTAGAAAATACTAAACTGTATAAGCAGTTTATACACGAAAAACTATCCATATCCAAGCAAATTGCTCAGTCCAGTTCTGAAGTAGAACGTGTCCTTTATCACGGAACCCCTGAGGAAAATGTTGACAAAATAAACAAAGAGTCTTTTAATTATCGTTTTGCTGGAAAAGAAGGTTGGTGTTTTTAACTTTTTGTTTAAAACAGTTTTATACTTTCAAAAATAGACCATTTAAAAATTGTTCACGCAATTAAAATTTGTTTTTTAAGTTAAAAACAATGTAATCTATTTGATTAATGTCGTCAACCGCCGAACACAAAGTGTTCTTTTCATTTTTAACTTGGTTTTTTAGCAGTTTTTTTAATTATAAAATAATCATGGGTGCGCGGAAATGCCACCGGGTGATTTAGCACCGCGGCGCCGCGCTAACCATTATTAGAGAACGTGGGTAAATATTGAGATTTATGTTCATCTTCATCTTCTTCTTATTCTTATTATTATTATTCAAAAGCTCCATTCTCAAAATCAATATTTTATCTTCGTTATTGATTGATCAAAAATAAACATGGGCTCATTGGAAAGAAGAAAAAACTACACATTTTTCGTTAAAAGCCACTTTTTTCATTTTAGGTTTTTGTTATCGACTTATTGATTAAAATAATAAATTAAAAAATAACAAAAAAACTCCTGACCGCACACTAGCAGCCTTTCGGCAACAATAAGAATTGTACAGAGTAGACAGCTGGGGCCGGTCCACTAAACGCATGTTGACAACAATTGTAGGTGCTACAGTCCTGGTCAGAAAAAGAAGACCATGGAGACGGCGACGGAAACGCGCGTCTCCGAAGCGTCTCCCAGAGACGCGTGTCTCTGGGAGACGGACTTGATAGAAATTTGTTTCCAATCCGCGCCCACTTTGGAGACGGAGACAGAGACAGAGACGAGAGTCTCCGGAGACGCGTTTCCCGAAGACGCGAGTCTCCCAGAGACAAAGACAAACGAAGACGGAGGCAGAGACGAGAGTCTCCTGAGACGAGAGTCTCCGGAGACAAAAACAAACGTACCCTGGAGCACCTGGTTAATTTTGACCGTGAGAAAATGAACTTTTCGCGAAGCACCTGCAAATATTCCCTTTTATTTTAACTAATGTTATTGCTCACTTAGCAAATGAAAAATAAAAATGCAACCATTATTTTTTAGATGACCATAAACTTTATACGCATCCAAAGCATAAAAAACAAATATTATAAGGTTCACAACGCGAGGATTTGAACTGTAGTTTAAACATTTAAATTCTGTAAAATTTATAGAGTAACGATTTTGGAAACTAATCACCACAACGACATTGTACTGAATTTAGTGTTAAACTATTGTTTTTATCAACTAATTATATATTACTTAAAAATAGCATGTTTGTTTTGTAAGCGCTACTTTCATTTATGGGATATTTTATTAGGTACTTAAAACTTGTTTGTCAAAAAATTAATTTGTTACAGTAATAAAATAAAACACACATATAATTATAACCAAAAATATTTAAAACAATAAAGTTTTTAAATTAAAACAATAAAATTGTTAACAAAATTATAAAACAATTTGTCACCAAATAATTTTTTAAACAATTATACTTATTATAATTAGTTCAATAATTTTTGTATTTCAAATTTTTTTAGCTTTAAAAACATTTTTTGGTCACACACTATCTATAGTAAAACCACAAGACATAGTGGTCTCGCCACATATTTTTTTGAGGTTCCAAAAAAACGACCTTTTTTGTTTTTGATGTTTTGTTTACAAAACTGCCAAAAATGTATTCTAGGCGCCACAAGCAATCTTTTAAGCATTCGATTGTGCAAAAAAACCCATTATTGAGCTTATAATAAGCCTATGAACTTTGGGTTGGGCCAATATGGCATTTTTGGTGATTTTAATGGTTAATGCACGCCACAAGACGTGTGCAGAATAAAAATTTTGACAAAAACACCAACTAAAACAATAAAATTCTATGATTTCGTTTTAACTTTATAACATAATAGTCTTTGGTAAAATTACATGGCAAAGCTATAACACATTTCTTTCAAAAATTCAAAATTTCATGTAAAAAACCGCTAAAAAATTATTATGACTTCGTTTTTTATTGTTTCATGCCGCTTTGTAGTGTAACTACACCACTGTTTTGCTTGGGTATTTTTTTGGCTTTTTTTATAAATGCTGCTATGCGTTCTACTGCGATTTCCTTTTAAATTTGTGTGCAACTCTCCTACTTTGAATCTTGGTATTTTGGGCCGCGCCCGCTGTTGGAATTTCACTTGCTTCCCAGGAATTTTTTCAATTCCCCTGTTCTCTCCGCAGCGTTCCGTTATTGCACGCTGGAAGTAAAAAATCAATATGTAATTCTTCCTGCATTCAAAGGCCTCCTGTAATGTGTCTCTCCAGCATTTTATCTTTCACTTCCCGTTCTCCTCTCTACCCCCCCCCCGCACGGTAGCATTTTTAAAAACAGATTTGTTTATTCAAAAGATGACATTTTAAAAAACATTACAAACTTTTGCACAAAACGTTGCATGCATATCTTGATAAAAGTTTCTAAACAAACACTAACGTCAAAAAACATCCGTTCAATCCAGACTTTTTAAACGCCAAATTTTTTGAAAGCATATTATTTCTTCTTATTTTCAAAAGTCAAAGTCAAAAAATGTTTACAGAAATTAAAAAAAACACTGCAACTTTCTAAAGGAGCATTGTGAAAATGAAATTTCTATAACGCCTTTAATGGACTACTCCTTTAAAACAAAATCTATCTACCGCAAATTAAATGTTTATCCTTTCTGCAGACCAAACCAAAAACATATATAAATGAAATTAATGGGTTAGTGCCAGAGCAGTTGTATGACAGGGTGTTATATATGAATTTGATTTTTTAGAGCGGTTCTTGGGGAATTGAAGAAAACCCTGAATGAGTAGTGTCACAAATCATAATCTTATAAAGCCCTAAATGGACTACTCCTTTAATACAAAAAATAATTATACCTAGGTGTCTCCATATGAATTTAACTACATGATGGGGGCTATATAGGAATTTGATTTGTGATATAAAAAAAAAGCCTAAAAAATCTCCTGCTGAAAATAAGAAAAAATAATATGCTTTCAAAAAATTTGGCGTTTAAAAAGTCTGGATTGAACAGATGTTTTTTGACGTTAGTGTTTGTTTAGAAACTTTTATCAAGATATGCATGTAACGTTTTGTGCAAAAGTTTGTAATGTTTTTTAAAATGTCATCTTTTGAATAAACAAATCTGTTTTTAAAAATGCTACCGTGTGGGGGGGAGGGGGTAGAGAGGATAACGGGAAGTGAAAAATGAAATGCGGGAGAGACACACTACAGGAGGCCTTTGAATGTGGGAAAAATTACATATTGATTTTTTACTTCCAGCGTGCAATAACTGAACGCTGCGGAGAGAACAGGGGAATTGAAAAAATTCCTGGGAGGCAAGTGAAATTCCAACAGCGGGCGCGGCCTAAAATACCAATATTCAAAGTAGGAGAGTTGCACACAAATTTAAAAGGAAATCGCAGTAGAACGCATAGCAGCATTTATAAAAAAATCCAAAAAAAATACCCAAGCAAAACAATGGTGTAGTTACACTACAAAGCGGCATGAAACAATAAAAAACGAAGTCATAATAATTTTTTAGCGGTCTTTTACATGAAATTTCAAATTTTTGAAAGAATTGTGTTATAGCTTTGCCATGTAATTTTACCAAAAACAGACTATTATGTTATAAAGTTAAAACGAAATCATAGAATTTCATTGTTTTAGTTGGTGTTTTTGTCAAAATTTTTATTCTGCACACGTCTTGTGGCGTGCATTAACCATTAAAATCACCAAAAATGCCAAATTGGCCCAACCCAAAGTTCATAGGCTTATTATAAGCTCAATAATGGGTTTTTTGCACAATCAAATGCTTAAAAGATTGCTTGTGGCGCCTAGAATACATTTTTGGCAGTTTTGTAAACAAAACATCAAAAACAAAAAAGGTCATTTCTTTGGAAACCCAAAAAAAGGTTGGGGGTCCATACCCAAAAAAAATTTTTATTGTGTAGGAACGAGAAAAAAATTGGCGGAAATTTAATATATAACAATATGATCAATATCCTACACACTTCGAGCAGGAAGCAAAACAAAATAAATAATTCCGACAGTGTATTAGCGCGGTCAAAATTGGCGCAAAATCGCGAAAACCGCGCGAATTTAACGCATCATAAAAAAAAATTGAGCGAGCCGATTTCGCCCAAACTTTCAGAAAAAACTCAGAAAAGTATGTTTTAACAGCATACCAAGCGGCGTTTCTTATCTCATACTAATAAAAAAGTTTTGTTTTTTTTTGGGACCAGTTTTTTTTCACCGCATCGGCTGTAGTGATGACGTCATCGAAAAACATTTTTTCCTAACCTTTTCAAAAGATAGCCAAGCGTCTAAGCTATGCTTCCATATATGTCCCGCACATATTCTAAACTCCGTTATATATAACATTTCAAAGTTCGAGTTTTGTCGCCAGTCCGCATCATTTTTGTATAGACTCAAGACAGGAGGGAATAAATATTCGGTAGCAACACTCATAAAGCGCGATTAACCAAGGATTAATCAACGATTGTTGATTGGCTTTTGCATTGGTTCACATAAAATAAGATAAATTGATAAAAGACTCAATTCCTTTAAATAATGATTAATAATGTACAATAAACTTATGACATAATTAAACATACAGAGGAATTAAATTGTTATCAATTTAAATTAATAATGTGACCCAATGCAAAATCGAAATAAAATTCGTCTTTTTTAATTTTATTTTTTTATTTCCAAATTAAAAATTAACAAAATCTTGTATTCAAGTATTAAAGTCAAAGAACATGACAAAAAGACCGAAAACCGCGTTGAAAGTCAGTTTTAATCAGCGTTTTAATCCGATTCTCCCCTTGTCCATGAAAAAAAACACGTCCATACTTAATCTTTGGTTTATCCTTGGTTAATCGCGCTTTATGAGTGCGGCTCCGGAGGATGGAAGATCTGTTCTGGCGTAAACCAGAATAAATGTTCCGGGGAGAACATCTGTAATGGGGGAAGATCTATTCTACAACACCCGAGCATCACACGGCGATTGAGCCCCACGGTACCGTGCCAACTGTAATATTATAGAACGTATTTATTTATAATTTGTATATAATTAGTAAAAATTTATTGATAAATTTTGTAATTCATGTTTTTCTTCTTATTATTATTGTTATTATTTTTCAAACGCTCATACCTTTAAGTAATTATATTTTTTTGTTAGTGATTGATCACAAATAAACATGGGGTCTTTGGAAAAGATAAACAATCGCACAACTTTCGTCAGCCTTTTTTGATTTTATAAATTCCAATTTCATATGAAAAATTGAACATTATTAGAAAGTTGTGTTATTGTAGCAAAATCTCTACATTTTTACATTTAATTTAAAGATTCCATTTAAAGTGGTAGACTAGCCATAAAAAAAATGCTCTAATGAAATAGAGCAGGAAAAAGGAACGATTTCCCCCTCGGGCTTAAGTTTAGACAGAAAGATGTAGAGAAACCCCAGGTGTCCATATATGGACTGTTGTAATAATTTAGCACCCAGAATCAATCACTAAATAAAAGACAAACACCCAATTGATATAATGTTGATTTTTAATTTGGTGAAC